>KZ308545.1:580088-656879 GCA_000376725.2 Ladona fulva
TATATAAATCAAATTGTTATCATTTTGGTTAGATGTTTAAAAAAACATACAGCTGGGCATGATATTATTTCAATGAATGAATCACATAATCTTGAAGAAGTTCAGTCCTGTTACAGGTAATTAAAAGTTCATCGTAGAGAAAAAAACCATAAAACACCACCTAACATGCATTCAAAAAAATTAACAAGTATCCTAAGAGTCCGATATAATTGTTAAGCATTTTGAGTTCCAGAAGATTCCCCAAATTCAAATAAAAATTTTTATTTACTATTACACAAAATCATTTTTAAGGCTGAAGAAATTATTGGGATAAGGTAGAATTTTTATCAAATGAGATGACTTAAAGACAATGGAAACAGCTGAAATATCTCCAAAAACAAGCAAAAAGAGCTGGACATTAAATCATTTTAAAAATAATTCACTACTTATTCACAGCTTATAATCTGCATTCTTCCATGCTGTTACAGGTAAGTATAAGCTTATCTGTTACCGAAAACCTTAAAACACAACCTCATTCAAACACTCAAGTATTTATCAGGTATGCTAAGCAGGCAATATGAATTTTAATTACATGCCTGATCCAATAGATACACTGATGGACAACATGAAATTTTCTTTATTATTATTCAAACCCTTACTTAAGGCAGAAAAAATAATGGGCAGAAATGTTTTTAATAACTTCTGAGGGCCAGAATTAAAAGAAAAACTTATCAATATATTGGATAAAAAGGGAAATGGAAAAGGGTCAGCTATGAGTATGGAAAAAGAATGTGCAGGGTAATAAACAACATACTGCTTAGGGAAAAATCAAGGCAAGAGAACAAGGGAGAATTTGAATGAAAATGGGTGGACCTTTTGTACAGAAATGTAAAAGATTTGACAGGGTATGAAACAAATAATAAAAGGGCCAATGTATAAGATATCAAAGGAAGGAAAGTAGTTAACCACCAGGGTTAACGGTAAAAAAACTAGAACAGGTGGATCAATTTTCTTATCTGGGAGGTATTTCTTGAGATAGAAGGTGCAAACATGAAGTTCTTAAAATAAAATGGAATAGGAGACTAGAGGTCTTGATAAAATAATCAGGAAAAATAAGGTAAAAAGTATGGTTTTGAGTTTCTATACATTGATGTGAAAAATGATGCCTCAGAAAGAAAAACATCAAAGTATTAGAGACCTTCCAAAAGGGAATACAGAATAAAATGGGGAAAGGGAGTTGAATTAGTAAAGAAACAGCATAGAAATGCTGAAGATGGTAAGAGAAAATGTTTTGATCAAAAATATTAATTGGTAACAAAGGAAATAGATAGGTCATTTTAGGAGGAGAGTGGTTGCTAAGGAAATTATTGAAGGGAGAGTTCAAGAGAAAAGACAGGGGTGATAAAAAGGATAAAGATATTGTACATAAATAGAGGGATAAGTTATCAAGAAATAATATACATTTAGTATGGGAATTTAAGTCGCATTGACCTGTTGTAAGGTAAAAAGACTAAAAAAATATGGCATGAAACTTACTTAATAGCTGCTGCAAAACCTTGAATAACTTCACCCGCCTGGGGTCCGATAAAATGCATTCCCAATACTGTATGAGGTTCCTTTAGAAGACATATAACTTTAGCATAACATGATGAGCTATCCCTCTGGGGTACAGTGAATTCAGTAGGCTTATAGTATGTATGATACACCTGTAAAAACATTAAATATTTTTTTATTTGCCCAAAATAAACCATGCAATTTAACCACTATAGATATTAAACCTAATGCTTTGCCCTATGAAGGCAGTCATGCATAAGATGATCTCTCAAAAATAAATTTATACTGTTTCTTAGAATTTTTCAAACAGACAGAACTGAGAGAGATTAAAAAAGACACCTAACCTCCACATTATCTCCAAATTGCTCTATGGCTTTCTCTTCACTAATACCAACACAGCCATACTCCAAGGGGGTGAATACAGTGGTTGCAACATTTGAATAATCCATCTGTGCAGTTGCTCCTGTGAAGAGCCGCCTTGCCAGCAACTTCCCAGCATGTATAGCAACAGGAGTAAGTTCTGGTTTTTCCTGAAAAACAAATGCAGAGTTTTAAAATAATGGTACAAAAATTCTTTTCAAAAGAGTCACAAAACAACCAATAGGTTTCTTAACTTAGGCCCTAAACGAAAATTGTCTAGGGGCAAAGTAAGAAATTGGATTATGAAAAACATTATTATTATTAGAGAAACAGCAATAAACACAAAAAACAATTTTAATAAAACTGCATGTATTATATATTTCTAAAAACCATCTTGGATTAGATACCTATGTAGTGATTATTTGTTTATAACTCATGATAAGTTAGATATACTGAGGACTCAACTACAAGACAGTCTTCCTAGGAGTTTATATTTTGCATAAGAATTGTGTAGTGTTTGTGCAAGGACTCCTAATTAAGACATTTGAATCCATTTGATTTCCTTGGAAGTGTTGCATTATTTAATTAGAAATTAGTCACTTTTTGAGAGCTTTGAAATTATATAAAGATACTACAAAATATTTCAGAAATAATTAACATTGAAATGAAATACAAAAACTACAAATATATTTAAAACATCACATAGAACCTTAAATTAAGCTGATATTCAATACCATCCATCTTGTTTTGCATCAAACAATGATATGCAGCTGACAAGATGGAGTGCAAATCAAGTTACACACTACATCCATTTATCACTTTTATTGGACCTACTAGATAGCTTGTATGCATTAAATTTTGTTCCTGAGATGATTACATGAAAAATAGGTATTTCAAAACAACTACTGTTTATGGTGATTGCACACAAATAACCTCTCACAAGTTAACAAGCATTGCTGTAAAATGCGTGCCAAAATCTAATGTGAAAATTTCTTTTTCTGGACAAATTACCAAGGTTAAAAACCTTCCTTTAGACATAGTTTTCCTTTGCTGTTTTATTCGTTTTTGAGTGCACATCACAAATTATCATTCCTATCATTTTTCTAAATCATTTTTTGTGTGATACTACACCCCTTATCTACCAGAAATTGTATTAATGGTAGAAAAATATCAATTTTCCTTGAAAATTTTACTCACATGTAACACATCTCCAACAGCAAAAATATGATCGACATTAGTCTGTTCATCATTTGCTGGAATTTTTCCAGTAGACTTGAAATACTCAACTCCTGCATCTTCGAGATTCAACTTTGCAGTCGCAGCCGTGCGCCCTGTTGCAAATAATACAGTATTGAAAACCTCCTTTGATGCATCCTTCCCAGAATCATCCGTCGCTCCATAGGTAACCTATTTTTTAAACAAATAATACACGAATCCTAAGAATCAGTGTCTCATTCACTGACAGCAAATTCAATATTGACTAACATATAAAGTAAAAATGAACGCATGAAAAACACTTTATGATTTATTACTTGAGCATTACAAATTGCCCACTGATAGTTGTAAATTGAATGTCCACCACTTCCTTAAATAGAAGGGCATAAAATAACAAAGGAAACCAGAAAAAGCATAAAAATACAGAAAGTACAACTACCTCAATAGTTTTTTTCCCAGTCCTGTTCAAACTCCTTGGGATGCACTTATGAATGAACTTAATGCCTCTCCTCTCCATGTCTTCTCTAACTATGTTTGCCATTTGCTGGTCAAAACCACGTAATGCAACTGAACGTAGCATTACTGTTACATCAAATCCGAGGCCTTTCAAAAAACCAGCACATTCCAAACCAACATCTTAATAAAAATTTAGTTAAGGAACAACATCCTTAATTTAGAGGTTAAAAAATACAGATGCTAGACTATTAATAAGGCCCAAGTCCAGAAATTGCTATAATGGTGAGACTATTTAATCTCAAGATTACAAGATTGTGAATTCTTCAATCCGCAAATCCAGGAATTCCAAGATAGCGGAAATAAGATAGGAAAAAAGCATCAATTATTTAAGAATGATTTGAAACAAATTATCATAACTAATCTGACTTGGCCTCAGCCAAGTCAGAAGAAAATCAGAAGACCTCATAACACTCAAGGATGAACATTCATTCTATTACAGAATGGAAGACTTGGAGGCATTGGCATCTTAAATAACAAGTGGAACAATAACATGGTAAAAATTGAAAGTATATCTGACAGAGTATGTAAGCTCATACTCAAGATTAGTAAGTGTTACTCTGTTCAGATAATCCAAGTTTATGCACCAACAGATACAAGCAGCGAAGAGGAATTGAAAATTTTTACCAGACTCTCGACACTGAACATGACAAGGAGGATCACCTCTATAAAATCATCATGGGTGATTTTAACACTTGTGCAGGTAAGCAAGAAGCAGATGACTCTGTTGTAGGACAATATGGATTGGGCCATAGTAATGAATGATTCACTGCCTGGTAGAGTTTGAGAATACATGAATGCATTCATCACAAACACGTACTTCATGAAAAATCCTACAAGGAAGTGGATATGGAGAGGTCTCAATGTAGTAAAAAATTAAACAGACTATATATTATTTAACAAACTCTACACAGTCAATAACTGTGAAGTGTTGAACAACTTCAGCACCGAAGGTGATCACAGAATTTTGAAATGTTGAATTTTAGAAGATTAAAATCAGAATGGAAAAAAAGAAGCTGATACAGGAAAAATGAGGTATTAAAAAATTAGAAGAAAATCAGAAAGAGTTCCAAGTGGAACTAAAAAATATGTTTGCAGCGCTAAAAGAAGAAGAACTGTAAGCCAAAGTTATGGAAGTCATGAAGAGAGCATCTGAAGAAGTGGCAAGCACACCAAGAAAAACAATGTACAGAAAGTCCAGCGAGAAAACTCGGCAAATGCTGAAACTCTGAAAGGAATTGAAGAATCCAAGCACACCAAGGGATGACATTGTATATGCCAAGCTTTGCAAGTCCATCAGAAAGAAATTTAAGGAAGACGTAAGGAATTTCAATGAAAGAATTGTGAATTGAAGAGGCTATAGAAAACAACAAGAGTATGGAGAAGGCCAGACAACTTGTAGCAATTTGAAAGAAACAGATCTTAGGCATGCAGAAAGAAGATAGTACAACGACATACAGCAAGCAAACAATACTGAGCAGAATACTTTGCCAACCTATACAAGAAGATGGAAAATGTTAAAGAGGAGAGCCAAGAGATTAGCCAAAACTCAAGAAATCAGACCACTGTACTTCCTGAAGAAGTAATAGCAGCTATCAAACATGAAGAATGGAAAAGCTGGAGGAGCAAATGGAGAATTGGCAGAATATCTTAAAATTGGTATTACAGAGATTGCTCCCATTTTAGTGCAATTATTCTCTAAATGCCTGAGTCAAGGGAGAATCCCAAAGGACTGGAACTATGCAAGAATTGCCCTTTTGTACAAGAAAGGGTGCAAGGAAGATTAGAAAAATTACTGCCCTGTCAGCCTCCTTCCTATTGTTTACAAAACATTCATGAGGGTAATAGCGGAACATCTGAAGACAACAGTCTAATATATAAGGAAAAGGAACACGGCTGTTGTAAAACATTGGAGTTCGAGAAAAGCTTAACAATGGCTATTCGGAGCTTTTCTCGAACTCTAATGTCAGTAAATACCACCTCCACACTTGAAGCTTTAGGGAAACAAGGGATGGATACTCAGTTCATCCAACTCTTACGCAGCATCTACAAGGATGCCATAGCCTCTGTAATCCTGCACAAAGAAACAGATGAATTCAAGATTGAGAAGGACATTCGACAGGGTGATTGCTTATCAGCAATCATATTCACAACAGTTCTGGAAGTGGTTTTCAAAACCCTAGACTGAGAGAAGAAAGGTCTAAGGATAAATGGGGAGTACATCAGACACATGCATTTTGCAGATGATATAGTACTCTACAGCCCAACACAGAAGATCTAAATTCAAGATTTCAAGAATTAAACTCATTGGGTCAAACAATAGGACTCAGATGAACTTAACAAAACAAAGGTGCACAAAAATGCATAATTCTTTCGCAGGTCAAGTACCAATGGAACTGGATGAATACTGCTGGATGTCTATTGAGAATAGTACAGCTGAATACAACAGGAGAGAACAACAGGATTAATAAAGTAAGCAGAAGAATTTAACTTGGATGGAGCACCTTTGGAAGAAACTTGTATATTCTTAAGTCAAAATCGCCAAGAGGAAAGTTTTTGACCAATGTATTTTACCTGTACTGACATATGGAAGTGAAACTTGGGTACTAAATGCAGTAATAACCATGCGACTCTAGACTACACAAAAAAGTATGGAATGATGTAGGCTTGGAATCACAAGAAGAGACAGGATATGCAACACCTGAATTATGATGATGACAGGAGTGACAGACATCATAGGTAAGGTAAGATCGCTGAAATGGATGTGTGGCAAGAAGAAATGACAATCAATGGACATCAGCAGTTCTCAAATGGACACCAAGAGATGTGAAGAGGCCAAGAAGGAGACCAAAAGACAGATGGAACAGAGGCATCATCAAGTATTTTAGAGTAACATGGCAAAGAGCTCAAGATAGGGAGAAGAGGAAAACATTTGGGGAGGCCTACATGCGATGTCAGATTGAAAATGGCAGATGATAATATTATGCATATAGAGAAATTTTAATAACTCAACGGCAATTGTTGTAATTAGCAATTTTTTTGAGGAATAAAAATAATCAGTTGCATCAGATTAATATTCTGCTCAAAGAAAAATATTCAAAATTTTTTTTACAATTCACTAATAAAGCAGTGTCTAATGGATAGTAGTAGTAATTTTTTAGTGCTATGACAGCTTAGGATATTTTGCACATGAGCCCCTACCAGGAATCAGACCCGAAACCACTTTCACCTAAGTCAATGCATTTCCCACATGGCTATCCAGAGGCTCAAGTGTGTATTGTTCATGCAAATATGACAAGTGAATATATAATGCAGTCACACAACCAAAGTCACTTCTGTGAACAAATTACATGACAACAATCCAATGGTTTGAAACAGACTATTTTTTTACAAAGGATACATCCACCACCAATCACAAGTGTTTTGCCAGGAGGGTATGGAAGGCTGAAAATGTCATCACTGGTGATTCCATGCTCAACTCCTCCTGGAATATCTGGATAGTTTGGACGACCACCAACAGCAATCAGTACTTTCTCAGATGTCAGTTTCTTTTCCTTGCCATCTTTTGTTACCGCACTGATTGTATGAGGGTCCAGAAACGATCCAAGTCCATTCAAATATGTTACCTTTCTAAAGAAAGTAAAGAGAAATGTACAATAAAAATCATTGAATTTCCTTAAAAAAATTTAATATATACGCATATATATATATATCTCTATCAAATATGCAATATTTGCAAATAATTATAATGCAAATATCTACAATATCTGTAGATAATAAGCAACATCCAATTTTGAAATGGATCATAATGAAAACAAGCTCAGCGGAGACCAATCAATATAACATCAAGAAATGTTGATGCCTTAATTCAACATTTAAAACCAGATATACTTACTTATCTCTGAGCTGGACTCTAGTAACCCAATTGACTGATTTCACATGATCTTGAACAGCATTTCTTAAAACATGCCAATCACATTTTGGATGTTCAGGTACCTGCCACCCAAATGAACGTGCATCCTGAAGTACAACACATTAAAAAGAGCTTAATATGGATTTAGAGTTTTCAAGAATTTAAAAGAATAATAGGTAACAAACCCTTACCATATAAATCTAATTGAAAATATAATATGCAAAAAAATGGCGGCATGAATTATTCATGGAAGATTTATTTATTTATATTTTTGGGACAAGCCAATTTTACGAAGGATAATTAAAACTGAGAAGCAGCAAACATCAAAACTGTGGCATAAAAAACAAAATCTTATAATAAATAAAATGATGCCAAACATTCAAAGGTTTAAAAACATAACTGCTTTGATTAAATTTATTTAATAATAATTTTAGAAAATTTTAATTTTAGGCACCTTGAAATTATATGGTACGCATCACTTCAACTCCACACAAAAAATTTAATTAATGCATGAAGTCCATCTTTACTACGCTGAAATTGGAATTTTTAAATATTTACTCTTGAAATATTTATACACTTTTGTCGTTTCCATCAATTATATACACATTAGTAAAATAAATAACATGAAAGTTCCATTTGCTCACCAATACTGCTTCTCCAAGAAGCGAGGCTTGATGCATAAGCTTCTTGGGTATGCATCCTACATTTACACATGTACCGCCTACTCCCCATGTCGTTCCCTTAGGTGTAGGAGCCACAAAGTCTACCACTGCAACTCTCGCACCAAGCTGCGCGGATTCTTTAGCACAGGCCAACCCTCCTGAGCCTCCTCCAATAACCACCAGATCATAGTCATATTGAGATTTTTCTATGAGAAACAAGACAAAATCTCTCAATCAAAATTATAACAAGTATAACTTAACATATCTACTATATTAATGTAAGATTATGGTTAGAAAATATTAAAAGATGAGTTTTGTGAAAATGAATAACCCATTTCTTCCTATTTTTGTCAACAACGGAAATACTGAAAACTAGCAAGGAAGGGAAGGTTGATCCGAATGCAATAACTTGACACGATCACTGTGCTACAGTAAGCACTAGGACAAAATGATGAAATCCACAATGAAAATTACCATTTGTATGTCAACATTCTATCGATTACAATGTAATCAAATGAGAAAAATACATCATCCGTTACTCTAAGGAAATCTGCCCGACGTTAATTTTTTCACTGAAGCAATAAAACACAAGAGTTGAGAGTAAAAGGTTCAAACAAAAATTACCAAGTCCGATATTCCTTGACGAAATCAAGTTCGATGGAAACCTAATTCTAATAAACGATGAACTGCCGAAAATTTTTGGAAAAAAATATACCGCATTTGCTAATCTGCTAGATCCAATCACATTCATTCTCAGCTCTATCTATGAAGTAAAAGATGTACCATATGGTTACACGTGATGTGCGAAGAAATTAACTAACGTGATCGTAAACAATGATAAATAACTTCTCTGTATTATTTTTAGCTATGAATCAAATAACGTAAATCAACGTATAGCTTTTAACTAAAATCCAGCCAACTCTCTCCACATGTAGGTCACATTATGCAACGATGACTTTTACATTTTTTATTGGTTGAATACGGTACCCGTTCCAGCTCCAGAATTACCGAGTTACTTAAACAAGAATGAAGTCTATTCTTATAACCGGTTGTAATCGGGGTATTGGGCTGGAATTGGTGAAGCAGTTAGTATTTCACAAAAATGCCCCGCCATTCATATTGGCCACAGTTAGGCAACCAGAAAAAGCTAAGGTTATACTTAAAAATTTTCATGTTCATATCTCTATTTTTTATGATAGTTTATTTGACACAGACGATGCCTAAATACTATTGAAAATGCAATGTTCCTTATTTAACATAGCGTAATCTTTTCGCTGTAGGAACTTAACGATTTGGCTCAGAAAAACAGGAACGTACACATCTTAAAAATTGGTAAATATTCCTTTAAGTAATTCACAATACATTCATATGTAAGGCTTTGAATTAAATCATAAAATTTGCAATGTTTTAGATTTGAAAGACTTAAACGCTTACAAAGAATTCTCAAATGATGTGAGTAACATTCTCGGAGGTGAAGGTCTGAATGTGTTAATTAATAATGCCGGAATATCAGCAAAATTTACGCGATTGAACTTAGTAAAAGCTGAACAACTACAAGAACACTTTCTGGTGAATACGATCGCTCCACTTATGCTCACAAAGGTTAGTTTGATATTATTTGGAGTGTTACGTTAATTTCGGGTACTCAAAATCTAATTATTTGCAGGCCCTCATGCCATTAATTAAAAAAGCTGCTGCAAGTAATTCATCAGTCCCTCCGAGTGTATCAAGAGGAGTAATTGTAAATATGAGCTCCATATTAGGATCAATAGCTTCGAACACCACTGGAGGGTTATATCCTTATAGAACAAGCAAAGTGCGTATTTCAAAATAAGGCACTTTAAAACGGAAGATGCAGATAGCTGATTTTTTTTTTCCTTTTTCAGTCAGCTCTCAATGCTGCTACTCGTTCCATAGGCGTAGAAGTCAAAGATGATGGCATCATTGCGATCTCTCTTCATCCTGGCTGGGTCAAAACTGATATGGGTGGCTCAAATGCACCTCTTACTGTTGAGCAAAGTGTTTCAGATATTATCAAGACTCTTTTTTCTCTGGAAGCTAAGCATAATGGACAATTCATTCAGCATGATGGAAAAGATCTTCCTTGGTGATCTAGGCTCTGATCCAAATGTAGGCACTTGGATAGGTTAGAATTTTTTTTACCTTTGTAAAAATTTCCTTGGAGATATTTCTAAGGAACCTATTTTGTTTCTGTGGAGGTTATTTTCATTAAAATAATTTGCCAGGCAAGGCAGTTCTGATTAAATCTGAGAATTTCATTGTCAGCCGTTTCATTCGATGATAAACAGAAAGCTATTTTCAAGTCATTTATTTGAAGTAGGTGGTAGAATTATTTTGAAGTTGGTATACAGGA
This sequence comes from Ladona fulva, assembly GCA_000376725.2. Taxonomy (NCBI): domain Eukaryota; kingdom Metazoa; phylum Arthropoda; class Insecta; order Odonata; family Libellulidae; genus Ladona; species Ladona fulva. Next base: position 590,659 of record KZ308545.1, read on the forward strand.
TATTGAACTGTGAATAATGTAAGTCTGATAAATAAATTAAACAGACAGTGAAATATTCTGAAGGATAATTATTAAGAAAATGAAGAATGAGAGGTTTTTCTATGGTATCAGTAGTTGTGATCTTGCTAACTTGTATTTTTTGTAAGTATAAATTATTATTAAATATGAGTAAATTGTTTTTTATGGTTTTCATTTACACAAGTCATCGTCACAGTTGACAGCTAAGATGGATGAGAAATACTCTATTTGAAGAACATGAAAGCAATGAATGGTGAATAATCTTGAAATTGAAATAATTCAGTAAAGATGAGCCAAGTATTTAGCTAATTGTGATTTAAAATTATAGTTATTATTTGGATTGGATATATTATATTTATTGATTTAGAACATAATTCAAAGTTGTTATGTTCTTGTAATTGTCAGTATCTTTATTAAAACGTTTTTAGGGCAATTTAAGATATTGTTGGCATAAAATAGACTATGCAACAGGAAAGCAGAAAATTATGGAAATCTTACCTAAACTTTTTATGAACATCCTAGTATTTTATGCCATTAGTTTCGCCCAACTTCTCTCTTTGTGTATTATATACCTGAGCTCTATTTTAAAAGGGTACCTAAACATCTATAGAATGATCATTGTGGAAATGTTGCATCATGAAGTTCAAACATTAACTCTTACTTAGCTGAGAATTGATGCTGAAGTTGAAGAATTCAGGGTCAAGTTAATTCTCAGTTGATTAAGTCAACACACTCAAGCTCCTCTACTGGATCCATACAAGTCAAGTTATGACTTCTCTTGAGGCATATTATGAAGTGGAATGAAAGTGAAATAACCTTGTACACTTGGTTATTGTTAATGAACATGTATAAAATATCTTTTCTCTAATACAAAGGCTATGATGTCAAAGGCAACTGGAGTATCCTTTGTAATGTGTAGGAGAAATCACAATAATTCCAAAAAGTGAGAATTGTACCTTAACTAAAGGCTGATAGTAGTATAGCAGTAAAGATTTATCATTATAATAATCATGTAACCTATTATCTGATGAGAAAAATGTTATTCTTGAAACATGGCAGAATTAAAATGAAAAAATTTCTTTGTTGGCATAGGTAAGATTTAGGCTAGTTACCTCCAATTTTTTCCATATTTGAGCAGCAAGAAAATTTCTAAGTGAATTTATGAAGCACCAAATTGTCAAGGAGTTTTAAGTTGCAGTTTTTCTAATGTTTTTTGTTTAAGTGATAAAATGAACGATGTAATCCCACAGTTTAATCCAAAATTTATAAATTCACTTGTGCATTTATGGTAACCAAAGCTTTCTTTCAAGGCTTTCAAATTTCTCAGTGAATAATTGTGGCTTGGCAACTTTGTTGGAGAGCATTTAAAAAGGTACTGTGCTACCACCCAGGCATGCAGCTTGGAAGGTACCCTGATACTCAAAATGACCTAATTTACTCAAATATTACAAAAATTGCTCATCTCTATGCAACAGATGTCTATTATTATGACCATTCTAGCTTTTCTAATTAGCAATCCAATAAATGATTCTTCTTGTGAATTCCATGAATAAAGTTCTAACAATGTTTTAGAAAGGAATGAGTCTTCAAACTTAAAGGTCCAGGATCCATTTCCAATGTCCTAAAATAATTTTGCTGATCTTGGTGGTGGGGAAGTTAACATTCTTGTCTAACAACAATAAGATTCTACGTTCAAATACTGGTTGGGGCTGCACACTCAACTCACCATATGTGAAATACCTTATATGCCAAATCATGAGAACCACTTCTGGAGTAAAGAAGACATAACAAGAGAAATAAGAAAGAGAAGAAAGATTAAAACTGATTTTTATTCTTTATCTATACATTATAATACTGTTATTTAATCTCTTGACTCACATTTCTGAGTTCCCAAATATGAATTGCTTTACTTTGATTCCCAAGATGTGGTCTCCATCTTTCAAAAAACTATATACTTGCTCTATCTGGCATGAGATGGAAAATACATGATTGATTTTAAAGTTACCATACATGTTATAGCATATGAAGCTTTTCAGTTTTCCTGTAATTTCATTTACAGTTTCTTTACTTTTATATCAATAACAATAGAGCTGTTTCTGATCAGACAACAGCATTAAGCATTCAAAAAAAATGAGAACTTTCGGAAAAAGTTCAGTTTTAAATTCAAATTATGCCATGAAAATATACTTCAAAATTTACCAGGAATGAAACACTTTCAATGGAAATCATTACTCTCACATGTAATACGCAACATCAAAATCCAGAAAAGTAATTTGAATAGATGACGAAGGAATCATATGGAAGCCTTCCTTCATTGAACTGCATGGATAGTTTAAAAGAATAATGTTCATGATATAGAAACTCTGTATATAGCCATTTTCTAAGCAATTTGTTTTATCTTATGGCCTTAAAGTATGAGCACCACAATTTTCTCCTGACCAGCATTTGATCTTTCATTTCTCTAACATATGTTTCCATTGAAATGGAAAGTGATTTGCTAGTTTAATGAGAACTGTGAATTATCTAAATACATAAATATAAGACTTTTCAAAATATAACCCAACATTACTGAATACAGCTCAATTTAGATGCTAAGACAATTGGAGATAAGACATCAATTTGCTTACTCTAATTAATATGTTCTTACACTTTTCAGGAGATAGCAACAACCAAGAAAGACCATTTACTTAAAGCCATGCCTCACTTATTTCTTATGTTGATAATAGCAAATAAACTATTGTAATACTTCAAAATAAAATTTTGGTAACTTTTATATTAAAAATTTAAGAGATTCATTAAACAGCACTTCCCTCTTGCCAACATCAGATGCTTGTAAGATAGGATATCTTACTTCTAAAGGGAAGTAATTAACTCCCTAAACGCCTTTACTTAAATGAATGGTATGGTACGACTGATATACCATAAATTAACAGAAGATTCAAAAAGCAAATATATTGAGATGTTTGAAAATAATCTTTACAAATATTTTACCAATTTTCATTGAAATTTGAATTCAATGTCAACTTAAAATGGAAAGGAAGATAAGTGATGATTTTCAAAAAAGAGCAATTTAAGATTAAAATTTGATTTCAGAATTGGAAAAAACTGAATTTACAACTGAAATTAGTCTTAAATCACAATGATCTTCTCCCAAATTGATAAGAAATTAGCTCACTTTGTACTGCTTAACTTTAACCAATGACCCAAGTTTCTTAGATACAGTATTTATCTTTTCCTCAGTTAAGCTCTCCTCCTCCTAAGGGCAGTAAAATAAAATTCAATTAGAGCTATAATAAATTCACTGACTTAGATGAGAGATATGATACCTTATAAAGGATACACATTGCTCATTAGGTAAAAACTATTTACTAGAAAAATACAAAGAAAGTGAACAAAAAGGTATTCAATAACATCCGAATAGTCAAAAAAGAAGTACAAGAATGATGAGTTAAGGAAAAAACACAAAATATATCAGAAAATTAGTGTAAAACTGCTCTTATTTACTTTTCTTTCTGTTGATTGATTACTTAATAAAAGTTGTGCTGGATGGTACAGATCATTATTTCATGGTAATTGTTACAAATTCTTGTATGAAATATGTAATATTTGCTTTTGAAGGGAACTAATATCTATCCATACTGATTATCATTAGAAAAGATTTTTGGTAGTCTGATCCTAGGAAAAGTTTGCTAGGGTAAGGATAGATACGGTTTCATTGAATATGAATAGATGGCATAGATCTCAGTACTGTGAAATCTTTTAGTAATAAAGATACAAGTAATTTAGATGAAGTCAAGATTCTTCTTATATTTACAATGATCAAATAAAGCACCACCTATAAACTTCAAGAAATACATAAATGTTTCAATACCTAAAAATTATCATTAAATATTATGCAGTATCTTTGAGGTCTCATTTTGGTATGTGAATTTAAGTTGTTTATTAAATTACTTATACATGAATCATGATTAAGTTATTTCTGGAGAAAGGAAACTTAGTTTACATTAAGATAACAATTTATGGAGAGAAAAGTCATGTGCAACAAACATTAAGCAGCATATCTAAGTTTGTCTTTCAAGTCTCCTAGACTATGAATGAAATAAACCAGGATTAACTCAAACCAGGTTTATTGACTGCCGTAAGATATTCAAAGTAATGCACACTTAACATATCATCCAAAGCAAAATTTAGAAGAGCCTGTAAATTGATAAAAAGGGCAAGGAACATCAAGATTATTTAGTACCCAAGATATATTAAAAATGTATGCATAAGAACAAGGAATCAACACAGCCAGTATGCAAATTCTTTATATTATAATCATGTTTCGGACTCAATAATAATATTTTTAGAAAATGTCATGAGCAAAGGCTTGTAAATATTTCTGACATCCTGACATTAAAAAAAATTCAAGCAAAGGGAGAAACGAAAATTGCCTTGGTAGGTAGATAAAAGTTAAGAGGACAGGATAATAGAGAATGGAAGACCATAGTACAAGTTATAAGATCTATTTTGAACTAGGTACGTAAGTACATACATATAAAGAGATATTAGAATGGCATTACTCAATATTTGGGAATTAAGTTCCTGATTTCAGTTTCTCTATTTTATACTTTAGAGAAAAATAAATATTCATGATCAAAACCAAGAGAAATGCTTACCAAGAGGCAGTGAAACACAGTTCCAAATAGATTCTTATATTTACTGGCACAAAAATTATTCACAATTACAATGAAATTGTTTCTACATCCAGCAGAATAAAATGAATTGAATTAATTAAAACTTTTGCACAATGTAAAAACAGAGGTTCATTTACTCGAATTTGGGAGGGCTGAAGCGAAAATGTGGCAGAATATGTCCATTAAATAAACTGTTACAATTATCACCTAGGTAAGGATTTTCTGAATAAATATGTGACGCAACAGCAGTAACTTTGTACACACCACAAAATTATCTATATGCACCAGATGAATTCCACTCAATTCCAGTGAAACTTTATTTCACCAAACATCTTTTCAGGAGAGGACTCAATGACTCCACCTCGAATTATACTACATATTTGTCATGCTCACTTCCTTCAGTGAGTTTGACTTGCAGAAAGAATCCGCATCATTGCAAGAATTAAGGCTACTTATAAAGCAGCCTTATTCTGATATAGATTCGGCAACCCACCAAGGAGATGGGCTTCATATTTTGTCAAACTTAGCACTTTGCCATTAATTTAAATGTTCAATCAGATGTTTTCATTCGTTTAGCGGCGGGCTCACTTCCTTGTGAGTTTGAATCTTCTGAGAAGGCTAACTGCGCTGAGAAGTCAGTAGGACCTTGGGAGTCACTGACCATTGAGAAACCTGAAATAAAAATGTATTTATTGGCAAAAGCATACACATCCATACTATAAACGGTAAACGGCAGACGACTGAAATGCATGTGACATGTTTGAGGACAACATTTGAACTGATATAAAATAACCAGGATTAAAATCATCAAACAGACGACAATTCTTACATAAAATTTGTTCGTAAATTATTGTTTTTATGTAAACATAATAATAAAAATGCTGCCCGTCTTTGATAATATTATCAAATTTACACTGACGTCAATCTTGGCTAAATTCTACAAGAAAGAAATAGTCCCACAATTGAGGATAATGACTGAACAATTGAATAGTATCTTCGCATTTTCTTCGATTATTAAGATAAAATAACTCACAAGTATTTGAATCTTCGGCGAGTCCGAAATTTGAATTAGAAGAGTCTAAAGTTGCTTTTCTAGCAGGGGTATTTTCCTTATTTGAGATATCCTTCCCTTTCTTCTTCTGTTCGCTGCTTGAAACAGGAACCCACTTGTATATTTTCATGGTAGTCTCACCAATAGTGACCCATTTCTTCTCCCTGTAATTTCATTTTCAAGTATTATAAACAAATAATTACGAGAATATATTGCTAAATTTCAATTTCTGTGTTGACAGAATTGCTATCTTCTTGCAATAAGCGATCAGTAAATGACAATGCAACAAGTTTTTCAATATTCCACAACACAAACCAAGCCACATCTTAAGCCACTCTTCAGAAATGGCTCCCGTTAAAAAATAGAGGTGATTTATCTTACCAATGCCTAACTTTATCGACAACTTGCATAACACGTTTAATGTCATCTTTCGCTCGACTCCTTGTCTCAGCGCGAACTGATCTCGACATCATATCAAAAATATTTTTGACACCACAGCTGCGACGGCTGTGGTGTAGTCCCTTTTCACAACTTTCGGAAAACAACTATTGATGAAAGCATCGTCATACCTCGAAGCCAGGCGCTAGCGTACTCTACCCAAGTTGCCTTCAACTATGTGCACCGCAATCAACTTTAGGGAAAGTTAGACCTTTATTTCATGAGATGTCATTGTATTTTAATAAACATAGCATGCCATCAAATTTTCTACACTTCTTATTCAATCGAATTGCGTGTGAATGATTGTGTATGTTGTACGATATAATTTGTGAGAGGCATCCATTATGCGGCAATCAAAACTTACAGTGGAACAGTCCAGTGCACGTTGTACGTCATAACTAACATCATGAAAGGCTTTTAATTACTTCACATCGTAGTTAAACTTAAAGGAGACTATTTTTCAGAATTTCGAGCTCATCGATTTGGCTCGTTTTCAAGTTCATTTCTACAGTATTCGTCATCATGGCTGTCTTCATTGTTTTGATAGTTGATTTTTATTTTGAAACTTTGTATATTTATTATCAACGGTGAAGTTGCTAGGGTAGTTACTGTTTATCGTTAACTATCGTTAATGTATACCGCTTTCGGGCTTAGAGTTGGAAAAAGTAAAAAATGTCCTCAGTCCCATCGAAAGATATAAATTTAGGGAAATCTAACACTATGCCTAGTTCATCTGTTGTAGTAGATAATGATTTGGAGTGTTTTAGTCCAATAGAGAACTCCATGTTAAAATCAATGCCGTTGGTACTGCACTTCATGTTTCTAATTATTACTTATATCATCAAAATTTTAAAATAACCTTTACTGTGTAGTATCCAACTGGGGGGTATGGACGAAGTAGAAATGTTCCTGTGGTAAACCTTTCGACGAACCAAAAGTCGCTCATAGCGTATGCCTGCTCGCATATTATAATAACGTTTGATTATGTATCTCGAGAGAAGAAATTTTTCCCAGGGCATGTTAGGACGTTAATTACTTAACTGCTTTATAATTGTCGTCTCTTATTTATTGTTACTAGTGTACTTAATTTTTCAGAAACATCCAGTCACTTGTTTGTCATCAGATTCATTGGGAAAGCGATTGATATCATCAGACTATGGTGACGAGAATACAATTATAGTGTGGGATTTAGAAAATTAGTGAGTTTCTATTCTCTCATTTTTTATTAGGTAACATGAAATTAACAAATATGCTACTTCTCCACAGCACTCCGTTTACCAAATTTCAAAGTCCTCCCAAGACTTACATTTCTAGGATTAGTCATTGCGGAAAATACATAGTGTCAGTTTCATTGAAAGATGGCATGTCTTCTTGTTATCTGTGGCTAGTTTGCGGAAGAATCGAGGAAGCTGCTGGTAAGATTCTAGGAGCTTTGTTTCATTGTTAAAGCTAAGAGAAGAAAGAGTCACCGCATAAGTTTGATTACAAATATGGTATAGCAGCAATTACACAAAAATAAAATGTATTTTAAGTAACTACCATTTGAAAATAATGTCAATTTATTGTATGTATGTAAGATTTTTAATCTTACTGTTTACTTACATATTGTATGTAAGATTTATTAATCAGAATTCATTTCTTAGTGAAACAAGACTTAACGTTTCAACCTTTTCCATCATTCGAACAGCTTAAAGATAATTAGTTTTGCTTATCATTTCTGTCTGCTCAAAAGGTTTAACATTTCAGGAATGATTAATTTTGATACCAAGCTTGGTAATGTCTTAGATATAGCATTCAGCATAGATCTTGCCTGCCATTTTATGATGACAACCAAAAAAACTGCTTTATTTTTCACTTGGGTGAGTCAATCTTAATCTTTTTACATTACCTAAAAACAAATGTTCATTGTGATGATTTTCAAATGAATTACTTCTGTGATTCAAGCGTATTCTTCAAAAATTGTGTGCCACCTCAAGTGTTAGTGATTATTTTATAAAATATTTTAGCATAGTGAAAAAAATGAAACTTTCAAACCTGGAAATCTTGAAGTTTATATTCCACCTCCACTTCCAGAAGTATTTCTAGAAAATTTGCAAGAATCTGTTTACCTAAAGCACTATCCAATATGCTTTACCTCAACTCCTGATGGTAAGATATCATTCCTAATATCTGCAATCTGTTTAGTTATCCCTGATTTTTTGTCCAGGAAGCTCTAATCATTGCTTTTGTGATCAAAGAGATCAAATTAAATAATCCAGTGTCTTTTATAAAAATCCAATTCTTCTATGAATTGAAAGACATTTTCCAAACTTAAGCTCAGAAGTTAAGCATCACATCAGGTTTGCTAAGTGCATAAAATTTTCGTTTGCTAACCAAGATAAAATTGTATGATTTGTATTTCATGAGTAATCACCAGTCAATAGCAAAATTCTGGGATGGAACTCACGTGATAGTCAAGTTATGTAAAAACAATTATGAATGAATTTGCTATAATTAAAATTTCACTGATACTTAATTAAATATCAAATACAATTATCCAGTCCCTAATCCCTTAAGTGCATGTATGTAGTAATTTAATCTATAATTTGAGCTCGTCTTCCAAAAAATTTTTATGAAGTTCACCAAGTTTGGAGCAACTCTTAAACTAAGGCAACATTTTTATACTTGTAAATAATTTCAGGTGCTATACATTGATTTTTTTCTTTTAAGTTTTCCACTCATCTGAAAATCTCAGAGATGTTTGTGAAATCTACAAAATATACAAATTTTCTACCTATAAACCTATATTCTAAATTTTGATTTTCTTTGCAGCATTCCTTCCATTTTACCATATATCACTGAAATCAAAGAATATATTAATCTAAAATTCAATTATGTCAAAGATGTTAGGAGAAAGAAAACCAAGTTGCAAGGGGTGCACCCGGACGGTGGTAACAGTAGCATAACCAACCATTATTATTATTATTGCAACAACATTATTTGTTGTTTTCAGTGTGACAGACACGACATATCTAGGAAAGATTATAATGTGAAAGTTAAGATTGACAGACATTTAGAGGAAAGAATTAGGGATAATTCAAGATGAGAAGGGAATATTTCTGTAGAGGATTTAATTGAAAATTTGGAAGGAATAACAAGTGTGAAAAATAGCGACAAGACTGGGACTGGGAGCCGGCTGCCTCGGTGAGGACCTCTGACGGCAGGTTGTACCACTATGTGGGGACTGCCAGTCTTGCTCACAAAGCATTCCCTTAACAATGTGAGAGAGACGCGGCACGGTAGTTCAGTGGTTAGAATACCTGCCCGGAAAGTGGGAGACCTGGGTTCGAGTCCCAGTCGTGTCGCTATTTTTCACACTTGTTATTCCTTTGGGATTTTCGTAGGTTTTACAACCTACTAAGTTACCTTCCTTTCCTTTATCCCTGAAAATTTGGAATCGATAAAAGATTTTCTGATACCAAGAAAAAATCTTCAGGATTTTGAATATTTATTTTTCAGAGATTTTATCAGTCTTTCCTAATTTGCACAAATCTTTGTGTGTTTTATTGACTCTTATGGAAACTTTCTGCTAAAATAATGATAATTAAAAGTAATGTGAACTCATAATGACCATTCAATGTCTCAGTATACAGAATACACATGATTGTTATGTAACCTGGGGAACAAAGTCATAAAACAATGGTTTTTCAAAGTCTTACAAAATAATTTATTATTGCAAATCATGATATGTATGGTTTTCGTATATAATTTAAAGGAGTAGCAAGTTATGTTTGCACCCGGGCGGCAGATAGGCTAGGCATGGCTCTGACTTGCTCTCTTAAAAATTTCCCTTCTTGATATAACTTTTGGGAGGACATTTATCAATATAACAGTAAAATTTGTTTTTATGTATGAAGAAGCCTGAAATTGAATTGATATTTACATTAGTTTTAACTCATTTAATGAGATGAGTACCATTAATTTCATTTGAGCGATATTACCCTATGTTTACATTCTAGGATTCATCTTAGTGTGGGATGATGAAAGGAACAAGTTTAGATTAAAAAAATATGTTCCACAAACTAATAAGAAGACCTTAATAAAGTGGTACAAATTGCAAAATGATGGAATTAAAGTTTTGCGACAATTAAATGAGTAAGTTTCCTTTGTCTATCACTGCTGCTACTTTAAAGAAACTGATTATGATTTGATTTTTCTCTTTGTGTAAATGTAATAGATGTATGTTTATACAAAATAATAATAATATCATCAAATATATATTATATATTTCATGTATCATATCAGATATTTTCAATTGTTAAGGATGAATTAAGATCTTTCATTATGTCTATAAAGAGTGTGAAAAAGTAAGGTGAATTATAATTTTACAGTTGGAATTTTATCGAATCAGAATCATGTGCAAAGTCAGTTGAAAGGTGGTGAAAAGAGAACTACTTAGTAACTTTTATTAATAGAATGGAAAGTAAACTATTACCACAGTATTTAAATTGTTTAGTAAAGAAAAATGAAGATGTTCATCGATAGTCAGCAATATTCAATAGCATATCAAACAAGTACAGAACAGTAAAGGACATAAAACAGGATTCCATAGAGGACTTAAAATGTACAATGAATTACTACATAAAATAAAACAAACAGGGTTGGTTGGGAAACTTAGGGAAAGATTAGATATTTGGCTGGATAAAAATAAGAATGACATTATAATAAACAATGTACAATACGTGATGAAGGAATTGCTTGAAATTATATTATTCTCAATGTTGTATTAGAGATATATTGAAATTTAAGTATGTAAAATTTTTTTCTAAGCAGTTAGCTGCTATGATACAAGATTCTATTTGTAACTAAATTAGCCCAATGATATCTGTAAATAAATAGAATATATATTAGGGGATGAGCCTCCTGATTAACAGTCTCTCTAAAAATCAAGTAAATTACCTGTTTAAAATTCATCATTAATATTTGATATATTTTATTATAATATCATACAAAGCTACTTTTACAATCATCTTATTAATATTCTTCTGATTGCAGATATGTTATCACAGGAGATGACAAAGGCATTATAAGAATTTACGATTATAACCTTCGTATCCTCTATTCAACTAAGGGAACTCGTATGAATATCAGTTTGGTACAGATAGAGATGCATTTACAAAATAGAGAATATTTTTTTAGGTCAACAGCAGCAATCAAAACAATAGGTAAACAGATGAATAGATTTTGGTGGTTATATAGTTGTCTAATATATATGTTTTGTTATTACCTAATAAGCTTTAAAGCAGTGCTTTGAATATATGCTAAACCATTAAATGAGACCAAAAATCATGGCCTGGGTTTCAAGGCAAAACTTCATCATTTAGTTTAAAAGACAATTTTCCAAACATTTAAAATTAAACCCGAAGATAAACAACATTCATATTTTTCTGTCTTATTGGTAGGTGAAAAACGAAGAAGAAATCAAAGGTGAAAATGAAATTCCACCAGATTTCACTTAATACTTTTAACTTTAATGGTAGGTGTTCCTTGTGGGCTTTCCTCCCTTCTTTCTGCTACTGTTTTCATTGCCAAGTATTTGTCCTCTTTTGCTGTCTATCACTTGCTTTCTTCTCCTTCCTCTTCTCTACCTTCTTATGAAGATCGATATGAAGTATTCCTTCCTTTTAGTTGCTAAAAAGTACTCTTCTCAGGATGTGGCCAATCCAATTCTTCTGTTATTTTAATTGTTTCTATCAAAACCCTTTCCTAGCCTGCTCTCCTTAGCACTTCCTCATTTCTTATTTTATCCTTCCAATTCTTTCTTCCCATCTTTACCACAGTTTGAAACTTTTTGAAGGCGTGCAAGAATTGTTTACTTCAGTGTGAAATATAAAGAAAAACTGTAAGAAACACTTCAGAAGTACCAGCATAAATATTTACAACATTATATTTGATTGTAATGTGTGCAACTTTAAAAAAATTCCCATTCTAAAATCCTCATAAGAATCTTACCTTCAATCAGGATGTAGGCATGAAGCATTGAAAATAATTTCTTTCTTTAGTTTCAAATTTAATAATTTCTAGCCTGTAAGTACAGAAAAATATAATTACATAATTAAAATACATCTTGAAGACCATATGCAGACAATTTTTCAATCTTCTGTAACATTCATTATGATTTAGCAACTTAAATAGTAAGTTAATTTCAATAAAAAATTGATATTTAGTCATTGAAAATTCTTAACCCCTTCAGACCAGTTCACAGACAAGGCAATACCAACTGACTGCACAAAAGAAGGAAATGCTTTTATTATTCAAGATTTCATTGTTGGTAGGCCAGGATTTTTATATTTATTGAATGCCTCTTTCTTAAAATCAATGGGAAGTTTTAATTTATTACTTAAGATGAAATATTTCCATTTTCAGTTGACCAAAATGGTTGCATTTACTACTTTGACTTCTTAAGAGATTATTGTTACAAAATCTTTGAAATTCCAAACTCTCCTGTTACATCAATTGATGTACATCCTGAAAGGTTCTGTATAACATTACTTATATTGTTGGTACATATCAACTATATCATTTGTATGTAATTAAAAAGAGATGTTTGTTTGCTTTTTGAGGCAATACTTAAAAATACTAAGAGGTAGTATTTTGATAGTCTTCCAAAAGATTTATGGGGAGGATTTGATGTAAATTTAAAAAGTATGGCAATTATCAAAATTAAATTATTTCTATATTTCTTGGAATGTTCTATAATAAAGTATGTGGGGTATTCAGCTGTATCGTTGGCTATACGAGGGTAAGGTGGAAATTTCTCGGCCAGACACAGAGATGGCATTCCAATCAGTGAAAATTTATGATCCCTGCCTGGGCGCACGTGTCATTAGTTTGTAAGACAAGTTTCAACTTGTTCTCTCAAGTAGTTTGTTTACACATATTGTTGCAGTAGACGTCTTTCGCTTGTGTGAAAATATCCATCTACGGCCCTCTCAACTTCTTCATTGGAAGCGAAGCACTTCCCAGAGAAAAATTTCTTCAAGTTTGGGAACAGATGGAAGTCTGAGGGTGCTAAATCAGGAGAATAGGGGGGATGGCCGAGCAAATCGTACCACAAATGTCATAGTCCTCCCATCGCCAATGCACATTTGTGAGCAGGTGCGTTGTCCTGGTGAAAGATAATTTTTTTCTTCTTCAAGCCAGGCCTCTTCTCGCGAATTTTGGCATCCCGCTGGTCAAGAACGTTGGAGTAATATTCACCTGTAATTGTTCTGCCTTTTTCAAGGTAATCAATTAAAAGGATCCCTTTCGCATTCCAAAACACACTGGCCATGACCTTTCCTTCAGATGCGATCGACTTTGCTTTCTTTGGTGCTGAACCACCGGCTTCCAGCTACTGCTTCGACTGCTGTTTTGTTTCTGGCGTGTAGTGATGGATCCATGTCTCATCCATGGTGACAAATTGCCACACAAAATCAGTCGGTGCCCTCTTGAATTGGCCCAAACATTGCTGCGAAAATCACTTGCACATTTGCTTTTGATCGGCATTCAGCAAATGCTGCACCCACCTTGCGCAGAACTTTCACATCCCCAATTCTTTGTGCAAGATGTTTCGCACCCTTTCTTCCGATATCCTCACGGCCTCAGCTATCTCACTCACCAATTGTCCAACACGATATTGTGCACTTTTCGATGGTTTTCTGTGTGGTTGCGGTTTTTGGCCGTCCTTCGAGGGATGTGCGACCACGTTTAAATTCAGCTGCCCACTTTTTAACAGTTGACATTGAAGGAGCAGAGTCCCCATACACTTTTGTCAACTTCGGATGAATTTGACAAAAGTGAAATTTGAAAATCCATCCAAAACGAAGAATTTTATGACCGCACAATATTCAAGTTTATTCATTTTAACAAAAAACACGAAAGATGTCTACTGCAACAGTACGTGTAAACAAACTACTTGAGAGAACAAGTTGAAACTTGTCTTATGAACTAATGACATGTGCGCCCAGGCAGGGATTATAAATTTTTGCTGATTGAAATGCCATCTCTGTATCAGGCTGAGAAATTTTCACCATAACCTCATCCCCTCTACAATTAGCTACCAAGGGCTAAGAGAGGGAAATGAGGCTTATTAGGCAAGATGAGGAATGAGGTATTTTTTTCTTGCTTTCCTCACCAAGCCAGAATGCTATAAGTCCATGCTAGTAAAATACAGTAATAATTCAAGTTACGCTTTTTGAAGCATTCCAGAAAGACAGACCTTAACCAATGCTATTATTCAGCACTACTTATACCTCAGCCACTTTCATATCATAACAGCAGTAAAGAAGACTGAGACAAAAGTAAATGAAAGATATAGTTTTTCTTTATTCTGTTCCAAAAGACATGAAAAATATTCCATCAATCAAGGTATAGTAGCAGGACCTATAATAATGAGGGAATTGTATTAAATAGGAGCCTCAAAGCTCTTGAAAACTAAGCTATTATAAATAATGTTCCTGTTCATTGGTGAGATTTTTCATAATCATAGTGTTTGATGTTACTTAGTTTTTTATGTTCTAGGCCAATTATTACTATAGCGGATGTGTTAGGGGTGCTAACAAAGATAAATTATATATCAGAAGAATTTATCTATTCAAAATCAGTGTCTGACTTCATTACTGATCATCACAACAAAATAATTACATGTTTGAAATACTCCAATAGTGGTGAGTCTATTTCATGAATGTTGTATATTATAAGAGATTTCTTCTTTTGATGAGTGCTAAAGAAGCTCAAAACTTAGAATTAAAGAGCAATCAATTGTTATTTGCATGTTCATTATTAATTTTTATATATTTTGACTGCATCTGATATACATTTTGTAAGAAATTAACTGAGGAAAACNGTATATTATAAGAGATTTCTTCTTTTGATGAGTGCTAAAGAAGCGCAAAACTTAGAATTAAAGAGCAATCAATTGTTATTTGCATGTTCATTATTAATTTTTATATATTTTGACTGCATCTGATATACATTTTGTAAGAAATTAACTGAGGAAAACAAACAGCAAATATGTTCTATGGGCCTACTAACCTCCTCCCCCTAATCCTGTCATCTCCATCTAGTCCAATGGCCTTGTCTACATTTCTGTTGTCTCATTGTTTAAGTTACACATTAAATTATAGTTAAATCCTTATTTTAAGTTCCTGCATTTAGTGAATATTCTTTCAGGGCCTCCTGCAGAAGTCCTGTAATATTTTTCCATGCTTTCAATGGCTCCAGTTTCTGAATAATACCACTCAACATACTATACTCATTCTGATTATTTCTGTATTTAGTGTAAAAATGATTCTTACTATTAAAACAATTTAATTTTCCTGCATATAGTGTTTACTTTTATTTTCTGGTCCAGGGTAACCTACTATGAAATAATTTTTATGAATAATAAAGGTCAAAAATTGTGAACAGCCATATTTTTGGACATGTTTTTGAAAGAGTATTTTACCATTGAAAAAGTATAAAAAGAACTATTGTACATTGTTTTTGCTTTTCTTGTGTCTTTCTCAATCCTTTCTCTTTTGCTCTTAGTTTGGTATCCAATGCCACCTCAATTCCTAAGATATATCAACTATAAAAAATATATGGTTCACATGCTTGTAGAGCATAAGATATGTTTGTATCTTCTGAAATTTCTATTTTACTTTGAAGCATCCATTCTTTTAATCCCTTCTTTAGAGATTTTTTCATGCTCATCACTAGCAGTTATATCTTCTGGCTCATATATATATATATGGCTCACATTTTCGAATTCCATGAAGCGACACTTTAAAGGTAGATGAAAAATATGATAGATGCAGCAGTAGATGTTGGCATATCAACTGAGATTTTCCTATGTGCATTTGTATTGAATGCATCAATATGAGTTTGTTGAGACTATTGTAGGGTTTATTTATTCTAAAGCTGTTTCTATTAGTCTTAAAAGAAAGAGCACTTCATCATTTCCACAGCATATTTTTAATCACTAGTGTCATCAATGAAATGGTAGACATCTTCAGGTGAAGATATCTACCTGTTGATGTCATTCTTTGACAAAATTTCTCAATCAGTATCTGTCGCGGAAATCACTTTTTGACTTGACCATATTAATTTTGTTCTATTCACCTCATTCTGGCATTTTATGATGAATTTATGAGCAATTAAGAAAAGATCAAATCAACTCATTTTAATGAAAACCTATAATTTATGGAAACCTCAATTTAGTGTAGATATTTTATGATTCTAAGTATAGAATTTATGGCATATTCAGTAAGCTTTTAGTAAATAAATTACTTCTTTCAACTTTCTACTCGTAAAAACCCATTTTGAATTTATATTTTTATTTAACTTTCTGTAAAATTTATCTCTCTTACTTTTTCTCTCTCTTGCAAAGTCTATTTTGGATTTTTTTTTCAGGAATGATACTTCACACAGTTCCTTAAATATACTTTGCCTGAATTTAAAACATTTGGTATTCATTTAATTTAGAAAACCCAATATTTGTAAGGAAATACTTTTTGAGAACAGGCACAGTTAAAGAAAATATGTGATAAATAGCCCATATGAATTTTTAAGACTTTGTTATACCATTATTACTAATATCACGCATTTGATAGAAAAGGCACTATTCTTGAACTGTTTGTCTATATTTTGAATCCATTTGAAAATAAAAAATGCACATATAACTATTGTGAGATAACATACAGGGATAATAATTTTTTAAAATGAGAATTATTTGATTACTTTTAGCCAGAGTTAAGCGGATGAAAACTTTAAGATAAAATTGTTACTATTGAACGAGACTAATGTTTTACCTCTAAAAATATGATCAACATACTTTATAGGTGAATTTATAGCAATTGGAACAAGGAAGGGAGCTGCATTTCTAGTTGATTCATGCCTGTATAATCCAATGCAAGAAAAACCATTTGCTTTTACTGATACCAACATCTTTAAAATTTGCTTCTCGCCTGATGATAAGTACATGGCTTACGCTGTATGTTTTAACATTGAAAATGTTAACTTTTATGTATTATTTATGGTGTTTTATTAATGGCCATCAATTTAGTCGAATGGAGTGAGTGGACATTTTCTATAAAGTTTCTTCTGTTTTTAAAGGATGAAAATCACTGCATCACTCTTTATGGATCTGCTCTTATTTCCTCTGAGGAAAAGTTAACTAAAAGATGGATTTATTGTGGCAGAATATGTTTACATTCCAGAAGGATAAGTGATTTAAAATTTGACCCATTCCCAACTGAGAGCAACAGGCTCTTTTCAATTGGCTGGGATCGCTCATTGGTTGAATATAGTTTGAGCTTCAGGCAAGACTTCCAAGTTTTACTTTCAAGCATATAATTTCAGATTTTTAAGCTTAACTAGAGCTGATTTGTTATAAATTATCTTTTTATGAAACATATTTCATAATGTCAGATCCTCAAGACTAAAAAAGTCATGATTGAGATCATTATTTGCCTAGTAACCTCCTTTTAAACATTATTCTGCACACAGAAGATTGTAATTAAATCTAACTGATTCAAACATATTCCTGCTAGGGAAAATAATGGAATTGGAGAAATCTCAACTGACCAGATTGAGCAAACTGCTATCCCTCTTTCTCTCACTTGCTGTGTCAATATTTCTGATGTTAAGTATCTGCTCGTAACCAACTCTGAGGTTTGTAGTGCCAATAGCTCTTGGAATGATCAACCAACTGAAAGGATTTACTCCCTCAATTCATGCAAAAATTTTGTCTTCATAATAGTTCAAATACAAATTGTATCACCAGGAAACTAAAGAATACCATCAAACTATTCTAGGACCTATTTATGATTCTCCCATTTCATGCACTGTGGTAAGTAACATATGAATCCACTGCAGATTTAGGAAGGTAAGTATATCTTAAATGAATGGTAAAGTAGTTCATCATAGAGGATTATAAAGTGATTTAGCACCCTCAGACTTCCATCTGTTCCCAAACTTGAAGAAATTTTTTTCTGAGAAGCTCTTTGCTTCCAATGAAGAAGTTGAGATGGATATTTTCACACAAACGAAAGACACCTACTGCAACAATACGTGTAAACAAACTACTTGAGAGTTGAAACTTATCTTATGAACTAATGACACATGCACCCAGGCAGGGATCATAAATTTTCGCTGATTGGAAGACCATCTCTGTGTCAGGCCGAGAAATTTTCACCTTACCCTCGTAATTCTTGATCATTTTCAAACTTAGTTAATTCAACTCATTGCTCGCCTAACATTCTGTGATAAAGCTAATTGTTAGAAAGGAGTAAAGAGTTGAATGTGAAAGAGCCAGATTGCTCACTTTCTGGGCTGAAGATTTAATATCTTGAAAAGGATGTGTTTCCCTAGGGTTCTGGAAAAGTAGTTAAGGGTTTTCCAAGAAGACTAAGATGCAAACTCAAAGCCATACTCAGATGGTGACTACTAGAAACCATAACCTACTTCTAAATAAAAGGCCCAGAGCTATTAATAGTAGTAATTTGAATCATGACTATTTTATTATAATCTTCGTATATTGTCAACCATAAATCAAAATAACTGCCTTGGGTCCTACAACTTCTCCTTCGAAATGCAAGGGCTTCAAAGCAAAATTAATTAAGGAAATGTTGTTAAAGCCAGCTGAAATTCCATAGTAGTCAGTATCACTAGATGCTTTGTATGCTAAACAATTGGTAGATCATACTTGGTAGCACCCACAATCCTTAATCACTAACCCATGAGTGGACTCAAGTGAGACTTCAACTAGCAAGGGCATCTGCACAGAAATGGAAAGATCTTAGTTTGAGTTCCAGTAACAAATTACTTTTTTATCTCCTTTTATCGATTATGTTTACAGGTACATGCCTCTCATGCACCCCATCCTGGTCTCTTTCCTGTTCAGTTTAACTTGTGAAAACTATCCCTGATGCACTCATAAAATAGTTATGCCTCTGTATATTGTTACTTAGATTTAATTTGTATTACCTTCTATCAACCTGTCAAGAAAACTATTTCATGACTTTGACACTAGGTGCATAAGGTATCTTTTCTAAAGCTGAAGTTTGTGATAAATATAAGAAAATGTCATTTATAATATTAATAATGATAATAATTTATAATAATAGTTTCATTATCAAAGAATTTTAATTGATTCTAAGGAACAAGCTGTAGCTAAGGCATGCAAATATTTCCCTTTTTGACAACAAAAAGGTCTCCCATGACCAAAGAAACCTAGGATGGGAATTATTAAAATTCTGCTGTGAATTGGTGATATTAGTGACTGGTGATTGCAGTAAATAGCCAAAATTTTCAATTTTGACTTAGGTAAATTGATATGAAAGGATGTCTTATAAAAAGAGTGAAAACAGAGAGACTAAAAGGATTTATAGGACCATCTACATAAAAGAGAACCTCTTTCACATGGGAGAGAGATTCAGCTGAAAAATTTATAATATATCCCTAAAATTCTCCTAAGGGTTTTCTTTGAGCTTCTGGTGATAAATGATATCTGAATTTGATGAATCTGTCTATGTATAACTAGGGTGTAGATTCTGGTTCTTTTACCACCAATGACTATTTGAATTTTAATTCTGCAGACTGTAAGTGATGAAATTATCCTATTTGGAACAAATTTAACTATTGGTCTTCAAATGTTGCCTATGGATGGAAATCCATTTAAGACAATGGGTGTATTGGCTCATCCTGTTTGCTTAAAAGCAATAGCTTATGAACCCAAAACAAGAATGTTATTTACTATTGGAGATAATGAGACTTGCATATTGACCTGGAGTATCAATGAAAGGTAAAGATAAATTTTTTGTACGTTCAAGAAATTCCTCAAGCTTAAAACTGGAAGCTGGTGGCTTTTTCTCTTTCCTTTGAACCATTCTAAAATTCTTACTACAAATACTAAAATAATTATTCTTACTCTTTCTTTCAATTTTATCTTTATTCCTCATTAGATGTGTTTATGATAGTATAATATATTTGTTTCCTGGGACAATTCTCCTTGATTCTAATAATGTTCCTTGCTTTAGCTTGTTATTATTAAAAATATCTTTTTTGCTTTTTTTTGGTAGCACCAAATGAATAATCTTAATCCTTTAATTAGACCACTTCAAAGACTGTATAAACAAGGAGGGAAAGGTCTAGAGCCATATTATAATCTGATTGAAGGAGGTGCTGAAGGCTCATTTCTGCAGCAAGCAAAGGAGTATTTCTGCTTGGGTAAAATATTTCACCAAGGATTTCACTGCCAGCATCAGATGGATTCTTTAATAAAATTCTGTGATATTGCTAATGTTATGCGAAGTTTAGGCTATTATCCCACAGAAAAAGAGGTATTTTTAATTTAAAAAAATAAATTAATAAAATCACTCATTAGTAAGACTTATAAATGTTCTTTTTAGATTAAAGATATGACTAAAGAAATTCTGCTGAATCTTAATGATTCAGAGATAAAAGAATTTGGCAAAACTTCATTTGAGGACTTAATTCGCCTCTATATAAATCATAGACCGGCCAAAGGTATTTCTTTGCAGCAAATCACTTCCAGCTTCAAATTTTTAAGCAAAGGTGGCTCTCATGTATCTAAAGACAAGTTAAAGGAAATTCTGACCCAAGAAGGTATGTATTATGACTTAAGAAATGAACTTTTATAAAGTTAATTTTAGCTAAGTTTATTTACCTGATCGTGTTGTAAAACCAATTAAGTATTTTTCATAATTCAATCAATGGGCCTGCATCTACCACTAATAATATAATAAATGAACAATATTTTCTCATTCCTTCTTAATTTCTCAGATGCTAAGTAACTTAAATACATACTGTCTCTTATTTAAAAAATATTGTTTAATTAATATTAGTAGTTATTTATACAATCATATAGCTTTCATTATATCTTGTATAATGCATGTAATTATGAAAATTATATAAGAAGTTGTTTAATAGATAACATTATATTTTCAAGAGCTTGAGTACTTCATAAATGATTGCTCAATAAACTGGGTAGTTGTAAACACAAGTATATTGAGATTACCTCATCACAACAATAAGGAAACTGGATCCCAAATTTCTCTCTAGTCATAAAAGCTATTACACAATCTTTCATTCTCACCTACCAAAGGGCCAGCCATTTATGAAGGGAGGCGCAGGACAAATGAAAAAGTTACCATTGTTAATTAAAACTCTGTAAAACTCATGGCCTATGTGCTAGGCATTCACTGAACACCCCTCTTGGCCAGCTTAACGTATGGTCTCATTTTTAGGAGCAATCTTCTATATTATGCATGGCATTTCCCTAAAATAAAAGCTAGCTGTAAATGCAATTATTCCCTTCTTACTGAACTCATCATGATCATCAAGCTCTTACTTTGATGGATATCTGCAACAAGAGTGTATTTGTATTCACATATCTTGTATATATATACAGTAAAACCAATTGAAGATGCTTTACAGAAGACTGACTGAAAGCTGCAATATAAGTGGTATATATAGCGTTTTAACCCACATATAACAGATTCTTATTTCTTGCACTTTGGAAAACATAAGGGAAAGGTTTCTTGACTTTCAAAAAAGAGCCTTATACTTTAAAACAAATTTGTTTAGTTTGCTTCATCAGCTATGGCTGAAGATGGGATGGGATCTAGAGTCCACAAAAAATTGCAGTGAAATACTGGTTGCCTTCTTGTCATATTTTTGAAGAATTGTCCACTTTTTAGGCAAAGAGAGGGCCTCCCTGTGTTGCTTCAGTTTGGTTACTTTTCACTCTAAAATGAAGCAATTTATATCAAGTAAACAATTAGGTAAGAATAACAATTTTTTTTAAAGCAGAGGTGAGAGCAATCACAGACACTTGGACACTTTCTCCAAGACTATAGCCCACAAACACCTTAATACAAAATATATCGTGGTTTTAAAAGAAGTATTTTACACAGGTTTTAAACGTAAATACACTTATCACCCAGAATAAATGTTTGTATCCTGATTTGTTTTATTACATTAGCTTTCAATTGTAAAAATATATCAAACATAAAATAATTAATATAATGCTTGTGAAGATAATCTAAAATTTCTATACTTGAGATTTTCACTATTTAGAGAATATAGGCGAATGAAACATAATTTCTTTGACTCGTTAACCCTTATATATATACACCATTATGTTTGAAACAAGCACAAAGTTAAAGTTAAATTTCCAGTTTACTTGATTTAATTTGAGCTTTGGTTACTCATGACAAGACTTGATAACAGAAATACCATGCCTTATTTTAAACTTGAATGATAAAATGGTGCCTAAAGCATGTATGAATGATAATGAAAAAGTACCGTTGCTTTGAGAATTGAGTATATATTAAATTTTGATATTTTAATTTAGTTGCGCTAGGAACTTTATTGAAGACAATTATCAGAGCACAGGAATGTCTCTTATTTCAGTGATTGAAAGGATTAAGAAAAGATAAATATCACAAATACTATAAAAATAATTTGTAATGTACACAGTAGTTTCCATAGTAAAATTTTTGTCTGTCAGGTTACATTTTCTCATACACAGCTAAAACTTATAATGGCCCATTAAGGTTAAATCAAAGCACTCCTAAAGAGATTGTAAATGTATCAATTCAGGCTTCCTTATTTTTTAACCAACACAAAATGAGGTTGATTATTGCATTGAGTCTCAATCATAATAACACCGAAGAGTCATTAAAAACCAGCGGACTTTTGTAAATGAACATGACTATATCTTTCAATTAAAGGTAGCATACAGTTAAAGATATCATAGGTAATATTCACAAGGCCAGTATGTGCGTACTTGTAAAAGATCGAATGGCTCAAAATTTGCTAATAATTACTGAAAATTTAAATTGAAGAATTTCTTACTGTTTTTTTAGCTACCCTGGAATAATTTTTTAAATTAATGCTATACCCTGGTTCACACAAGTGGGCAATAAATGAAAACTTGCTCTAAATAAACACCCAATAATCATAGGCAAAAAAATATTAATGAAAACACACTCAATATTCAACCTAATGTTGACTTCAATCGATAGGAAGATAGAATTTAAAGAAAAATTCAAACCTCCTATGAATCAAAGTTGATTCTTATGCAAATATTTATCATGCATTTCCATTTTTCATACAGGTGAGATGAAGAGTAGATATGAAATTCCAACTTATTTACAACTCTTGTTTGACATGAGATTTGGCATTAACGGTGATAAGAGATCTCCATCAACAGAAGGGGATCAATCTCAGGTATGAAAAAAATTAATATTTGGATATAATACATTCATATGCATCTATCTCATAAATCCTCCATTTCCAGGACTTAACTCAAGCTACATTCCAAGATAAAATATTGGGTATCATTAAACATGAAAATAATTAATGTAACAACTGTGAGACATTTTCACTCTATTGCTAGAAAACGTTACTCGGAATTCAAAATTCATAAGAATAAATCAGCTATTCATCCTAGAATGTGTTTAACATGGACTCACAACGGTTTAAAGGAGAAATAAAAAGATTGAGATAAGAATACAACTACTTTTAGTATCACATTTCATATAAATCATTTCAGATCCTAATAACCAAATAATTACAAAGTGTAAATAATTTTATTGGCCTATCTTGACTATGCCAATTCAAAACTCAATCAAAAGAACAACATCGTGTATGATGCTAACTTGAATGTCTACAAACAGCAAATTTACATATAAACTTGACACAAACCTCTCTCACAAACATACTCAAAAGATGGACCTAACACTCACTCACACTTTTCAAAACATTAATTCTTCTCAGTTTCCATGAACTGTCAATGGCCATTCACTCAATAGGACTACTTGTAATCTAAGGATAATGAATCCGTTATTTATGATAAGTCATTTTGTAACTATACAATATTTACATCACAGCATTCATTATAGCAAGAGGTATAAGGCTTCAGCAGGCTCAAAATGGAAAGGAGACCTATAGATTTGTGGATATTTAAAGACACTGTTGACACAGCTTCATACACCTCATGTTCCAGAAAGATGGTCTGATGTTCTACCAGAGCTACCACAACGTTTCCTACAATCAGGACAATACCACTTTCCTTTTGGAGGCACCATGATTCCAACACACTCAAAATGAAACCACTCAATGGCACATTTCTTCCCATCACAAGCTATCATTTCAGACACCTCGTCATATGGACATTGACAATAACAATAAAGGCTGCCAGTATTTGCTCCAACACTTTCTCCTGGCATCTGATTGACTGGTCTTGGTGAAGAAACTGATGGAAGTGGACATGAAGGTCCATCTTTGTTTCTGCTGTCATCCTCACTCCATGCATCGGACTCTGCTTCGCTCCTTCCATTTTGACTTTCATCCTCATCCCTATCACTGGACATGCCTGCACACACAAAATAAAGGAAAGAAAAATTAGAGAGGAAAAAGTTCAGTATCCTAACACTTTCACTAACGTAATCACAAACACTATTATAAATAGAAGAAATAGAAACATATTTTGACCTATAATGATGAGGTACCATATGAAATTCAATGAAATGAAGAATTCTTTTTAAAATCACAACCTAAAAGCTGACTGCATTCCAAATTACATAAAATTTAATTAAATGCATGGCTTCCGATGAGGAATGATAGAGAACGCAACTGTTACACATCAGTCTTATATTAATACCCAAAGAATTTTTCCTATATAAGGGCTTGAATGAAAAGAGGTAAGGACTATCGCAACAAGACTGAAAAACCAACAATGTCTGTTGACAGACATAGCTGGTTCTTCTATATTAGGGATACTTTAAAAGAAGCTGAAACCACTGCAATTCTCCTGATAAGTTTAGTATGAAAGACCTCAATATTATCCAATAAAATTAAGAGAATGAAAATGTATAAATATTTTTTTTAATGAAAAACTTCAAAATAAAGACATTCAACTAAAACTGCTAACTATTATCTTTTCTACATCTCTGTATGTAAGCTGCAACCTAACTTTAGGCAGGTGTCAGGGGTTGGAAAGGTACTCCAGAAAGCAAGATAACACAAAACAAGGAATGCAATAAAAATAATAAAGTGAAGCTTTATCGGGCACTTAAGCAATTTAATTTTTCTCTGTCTGAAGAGGATAAAAGAGGTTGGGTTGGGAGGAGAATAGGAAAGGAAGGTAAGGAAAAATCTTTCTCTTCAGGAATTTCCTCTCATTTGTAAGTTGGTTCATATTATCCCTTAGCCAACCTTCCTACCAAATACTTCCGCTTACCCAATCATGATAATAGAAAGATTTCCTATGAAACTTGGGCATGGGTATTTATGCCTTCACCTATATGAAGTAACATTCAGTCATGGCTGCACTAATCAATTATACTACTAGGAATAGTTTTATATAATTTCATATAAAACATAAAGAACAAGGGCTTGTCGTTGGATGACTCACACATGTGCTTTTTTTGTTTATGTTAATTCTAAACAATTCATTTTAATCACTCGTTAAAACAAAAGTTACAGGCAACATGATTTTCTATAACTTTCGTAGTTTACATGTTTAAAAAAAACTGCATCAATAATAAATTCTATAACAAAATAATACATTTTTAATTCAATATCCTTTCCTCTTATCAGTGGCTTTTCCCATAAATGATCAATTGATTCCTTTTCTCTACAGAATGGTAATGAGAACCTATTCCAATAAGTCCTAGTATGTAATACAGAGAAATCTTTCATTTGGTAAACTCAGTAATCATCCAAATGATAAAAATATCACTTTATTTTATGAATCCAAGTAGCATCCCTACCTTTTTTGGATAACCAAATATATCTTGAATAATTTCTAAGAAGAAATTACGTAAAAAGTAAAGATGCACTGCAGTTTGCCTTAGTATTCAGCCAAAATCTGGCATTCAGCTTCAACCCCAGACTTAGAGAAGTGGAATAGCTACTTATCTTTACTGAGCAATGGTCATATGTTGTAGTAATCTTGTTTGTTCATTACAATTATCTTCATCATTAGCTATGGTTATAACTGTCTCATCAATCCACACAGCTGGAGTTTAGATAACAGTAATTGCCTCCCTGTTTAGGAAAATTAGTTAACTACAACAGATGAATGGTTACAGCCATCATAACAGCTTTTGTCTTTACAAAAGGCTCTGAAGATGAAATAGAGTGGCTGGAGGTATTTCAAATCATTCTGAGCAGTAAATCTTTTCAAATTTACATTATAAGATGTAACAAAAGAGATAAAATCTTTATTTTGACTTTAAAATATATTTCATATTTGCACCAAATATGTAAATTATTCAAGGTTTTGGGGCTGAGTGCAGTTGCGCTACCTATGAGTGGCCCTGCTTTTATGCTTTCTAACGCTTATAGTGAAATACTGCCAATCTGTCAGACTTAAAAATATCAACAATTACCTACATTTAATTTATAAGCCACCATCAAGGATGTTGAAAATTTGCTGCTTACTATTTCCATAACATTTTAGTAAGTGATAGTACGTTTTCTGTGTTCAACCACTTAAACCCATTAGAGAGGAGAGAATGCCCCTGCGACTTGATGAAAAATCAACAAAAGTAGTCAACTATTCAGAAAACATCTAGCCCCACCACCAACTTCTGCGGAAAGTGAGCATCTTTCTAGTGATGCAAATCAGTAGTGTAGCAGAGAATGAAGAGAAATTATTGTTCCTTTAAAGAATGATCATTAATTGTATAAAAGATTCTCAGGCTTCCACGAAGGTAAGATCTGGAACCACTGTCTGGAGAGGTTGCTGTCGGCATTGGCAACAGCCTCTCCAGAACATACCTGGGTGGATACCGGAGAATTTCTTATACAACTCATACACCAGGAAAACTTAAAATCTTTTGACTGTTAACATTACCTTCAATAATACAATTCAAATAATTATCAGAAATATCTTTTTTTGTGAAATTTTTGACTTCTTTTGTATCCTACATACTATTTAAGTGAAGATAACATTTGGATTTAGTGGAATACAGATTTTTTAAATTTGACTATAGGACATACTGCCAAAATGTGTACTTGATGAGATAATAATAAAAACATACCAATATAATTTCTCAAAGATTTGTAATAAAATGACAAAAAGACTTTAGCAATTCCACAAATTTTTTTACCTCCCTCAATATCACACTTGAAGATGAGACTTTTTCCTCTAAAATAAAGGTATTACTTGACTTATAAATAATACATAAAATATATAGCATCAATAATATGAGATTCATTTCACAAAAAAGACATTCTGAAATTTGGGGCACAAGGCCCGTAATAGATATAAAGATTACTAGCTTTATCAACTAATGTAATAATTTTGCAATAAAATCTTAATAAAACTGTAACTGGATACAAGGACAAACTCCCCTCAAATTGGAGTTAAATTTCACTAGGAAAATCATTGTTTCTCAAAGGAAATAAGCTGATTCATTTGGACGAGATAAAAAAATTACATAGTAAATTATTTGAAATTTAGGTTTAAATGGAATTTACAACAGAGTTATTTAATCAATATGAAAGTGAAAATATTATGATACATAAATTTACTCCAGAGACTATCTTACATTTAAGCTGATTCATGCTACTTCACTCTGCTATCTTGAAAATATTCAAAGAATTTTACAGACATTGAATTTATCATCAAAAGCCTTGAACTGAATGAAGTAAGCCATGGGTAGAGATTACATTTAGTTGTTGAAGAAGTAAGATTATTAAAGAAAATGCAAAATCCAGAAAAAATGCCATAAATATCATTAAAAAAAATAATTCCACTAGACATACAATGGCCCTACAATTGTCCAGTGAGGTATAAAATATCCTAAAAATTTTAATGTCTTAATAATATCTTGAATTTTGATTTAGAAATTTCAAATTTTCAGATATTTCCTAAATATTTTACAGGTAAAATGCACAAAAATGTCTTAAATCTAATCTCTCAAAACATTAATTCTGGTCCTCTGTAAAATAATTATTAATATGCAGAGTAAAGCAAATACATTCAAAAGAATGAGAAGGATTAGTAATCAAAGTAACAAATTAAAGATTAATAACCTATTGATAAAGATACATTTGAGAGAAATAATATATATTTACAAAAGGCACTGAACTAACCCACCACACTAATGGGGATATGAACACTAACTGGATTAATGTTGGTGAAAATAGCCTCTATTTACTAGCAAATTTACAAATAACACCAATTAATACAGCTAACCAAGACACACATAAAAGAATCTCAACATACTTATTCCCTGGTCATCAACATCATCTTGATACTGGTAGGCAGGACGCTGCAAATGAGGCATTTCATCCACGCTGGTACGACCTGTAGACTCCCGAGGATAATGAGAGGAGCTTGCAGGACCCAAACTTGACTTTTTCTTCTTGGGAATTTTTCCACTCTGATTCAAAACAAAAGAAAACTTGCTACTGCCACTAAATCCACCACCTCCTGCACTAGTGTTTCCACTCACACTTTCTGCCTCTTCATCACTGGAATCACCATAAAATCTTTTTGGCACCCTTTTGCGCTTTGAAAGTCTAAGACCATCATCCCCCTCCATGATTGATGCTGGAGTAGAAGGTTCACTAACACTATGAAGTATACTCGAATTGAGCATTCCTCCAGATGAATTGTGAACAGAATGAACATGTATTGGTGGAGTGTTCTTATATGATTGCTGAGGAACAACTTTGTTCCTTTTAACATTTTTACCTACTTTCAAGGAAAGATTAGGAACTGAATTAGGATCTGAAGAGCACTTTACATTATCAGCCTGTTTCCTAGCCAATTTTGTAGG
Organism: Ladona fulva; assembly: GCA_000376725.2. NCBI lineage: Eukaryota > Metazoa > Arthropoda > Insecta > Odonata > Libellulidae > Ladona > Ladona fulva. The sequence continues at coordinate 619,665 of KZ308545.1, forward strand.
AAGGTGCGGTCGTTTTCTTTTCCTCCCTCTTTTTTTTGGCTGTATTAAAGGTGTAAACCCTTCTGGTATGATGTCAAAGGAATTTTTTACCTCTGGCTCAACAACAGGAATTGGTGGTGGCGGTGGAGGTACTGGTGTGGATGGGGTTGGCTGAGTTGGTCTCCAAGCCTGTGCAAGAGTTGGAGAAACAGGGCGGGAAGCAGGAGATTGTACTGAGGTGGCAGGAGATGGTAACGTGGAGTCATCTAATGGAACAGCTGCTGGAGAATTGCCTGCTGCCAGTCTTGCAAAGTTCACCGCAGCAGAATTGGCATGAAACCTTCTTGGTTGCTCATCATAAAAGTCCTCATCTGTCTCTGACTCATCAGTTTCTAAATCTGATTCTCGAATCATCACCTCACGTAGTGGTGGTGGCTCTTCTTCAGCCATGACAGCATCAACTCTAGAGCTTCCATCCTTCACACTACCAGGTGACTGAACTTCTCCCTCACCTTGACTACCAACTTTATCCTCTTGTCGTGATCCACTAGCTACATGTCTTTTACGCTTGCTTTCTTTTTTCTTTTCTCTTCGAGATGATCTGGCCGCACCACTTTCTGAAGCAGAGCTTTCAGAACCACTGCCACTAGAGGAAGAGGCCGAGCTACTACTGCCACTGGAACAACTACAGTTAGTCCCACAAGAACAGCTGCTGCCATCACTATCACTGGAGTCACTTGCATCTGATGATGAACTTCCACTGCCTGTCTTTTTCCTTTTTTTAGGGCTCTTGGGATGCTTCTTTGGAGAAGTCTCTTGAACCTCAAATGATTGTGCAACTTCACCTCCATCAGTTTTAGAATTATTAGAACAATAGTTGTGATCAAATTCATCCTCCTGATCCTTATCTTTGGCTGTGTCTTCTTCCTTTTTATGACTCTCTTCTTCCACTTTCTCAACGTTTTCCTCTTCATTCTCATGGGGAAAACAATAATCATGCTCTGCTTTAATGATACGAGCCACTAGCCCAATATCCTCAGACATTAAGGCACCTTTACTTACTTCTGACACTGTCTCTCCTGCCTCAGATTTTGGGACTTCCAATCCTGCAGCATAAGTTTTGAAATTGTCCCATATCCCATCAACAACTTCAACAGGCTTTGTATCTTCTTCCTCTTCCGGCTGAGAACTACAGTTAGCTTCGTTCTGCTTTTCCTCTTCACCATCATCTTTAGTTCCCAAGCTTTCATCCATTGCTTCAGATTTGGATGGAGGATTCTCTTCATCAGAGTCATCACTTTCAGAGGATAGATTAAGAGGGGGAAGGTCCATCACATCTACAACCTTTATAGTAGGTTTCGCTTCTTTCTCAAGACTAGCGGCTTGTGATTCTACTTGTGGTTCTGCAACCACCTTTGGATCTTTCTTATCTTCACAATTGTCTTCATTATTTGACTTGTGGCGCTCAAATGAGGCTTCATCACTTCCACTAGGATATCCAGCAGCAGCAGCAACTTTTTCAACATTATCTTCAGATTTTTGATGAGATAAAACTACATCATCCGGTGAAGTTTCGGATTCCTTCTTATCTCCTGCATCATCAGGATCATTTTGTACCAATGAGCCTTCTCCAGGCTGCAATTTTGGACTGACAGCAGGGTTTTCAGAGTCACTAAGAGCTGCCTGTTTCACAGAAAGATCACTATGCTTTATTTCTTGGTGCCTAGTTACAAGTCTCTTAGAAATGAAGTGCTGACCACACTCTGGACAAGCATGTGGTGCTTCGCCAAGGTGAAGTCTGCGATGCACCCTTAGTGCCACTGCCCGACTAAAAGTTGAACCACATTCCTCACAGGTAAAAACAGCTGGAGGAACACAAAAATGGTACACATGAGGCCATTTCTTCTGTAAACATCTTTTACACAGAACACTTTCAGTACCGTGCTTCCAAAACAGATGCTTAGTAATATCTGGTTTATTACGATATGCTATATCACACCTGTAACAGAGATGGTTCAATTTGTGTTTCCAAACGTGACCAGACAAACGCTGTTGATCCCCAGTTACTTCAAGGCATACATCACAGGCATGATGCCTCTTACGTAAATGCACCATGAAGCGAAACGCTGATGGCAAACTGTCAGCTGAACAAAAACAACATCTGAATTTTGGCCTTTCATTAGGGACATAAACTCCAGGACAAAGGTGACATAAAAGTTCACTATAACTATAGAAGGTACATTTGCACATTATGCATAATAAATTTGTTTTTTGATGCATCTTCCTGTTATGTATGTACAACTCCTTATGAAGACCAGTGGAAAAACGGCACTGGAAACACTCATAAGTTTTGCAAAACACTTTTGAAGCTGAAGTATCAGAATTATCATATGAGTCTGAGTTAAAGCATGTGCCTTCAAGTTTAGTCAGATTACTTTTAAGCATGTCAACAAATTCAACAATCGCTTTCCGGTCAACTGTTAAATCAGAAACGGAATCTTTTTTAACGAAATTATCATTGGCTGATTTATCTTCATCAAAATTTTCAACACAAATGTGTCCCGAGTCTAACGCATCTGTATCACAATCCTCATTTTTTGTGGTAGAACTTACAATAGGCTGAAATCTATGCTCTGCCAGTAAATGATATGCTAATTGTTTGCCATTTACAGCTATTTTTTTGGCATGAGTACAATAAACACAGGAAAAACACGTAGCCTTAACAGCCTCTTTGAGCAAATCTTGAATACTATGGTCTTCCAGGTCCTTTTCAAGCTGTAAAACTGTAAGAGGGACTTCTTCTCCTGCAAGCTGTATTCCTCCACTATCCTCAATTGTATCATTCATCTCATTTGAGGTATTAACTACACTTGGACTACTGATAATACCATTCTGTTGAGATTGTACCTCATTATTTGTTTGTACTTCATTGCTTACTTTTTCATCAGAGTCTATTTCATCATCCGGTTGGCTCCGTTTATCATCATTGCTTTCATTTAAAGTATCCGACTTTTCAGGCAGGTCACTATCTTCTCTCAGTAGCTTTGGAGATTCACTGACATTTGCAGTGCCATTTACGTTGCTGACAATGTTCTCTGAACAAGACTGACTATCACTTTCATATTTCACAGACGAATCTTGTGATTTGGAAAGAGCATTATCTTCACTAATTTCACCTTCACCTCTGCAGCATATCGTGGAAAATTTTTCTTCATTTTCGTCCTCTTGTGAATCTTCAGACATCTCCGATAATGATTGATCATTATCAATATCCTTCCCAGCCATTTCTTCACTTGATACATCGTTTTCCATTTGTTTTTCATGTTCATCCAGTCCTTCCATAACCTCTTCAACATTAGTTTCCTTTTGCCCCGAGTCTTCTTCGTCAATACCACTCTTACTACATGTATCCACATCACCTTTTGGTCCATTTTCAAGTTTTGGAGATTTCCTATCTTCCTCTCTTTGATTCATAACAGTTTCAGTGATCCGAGAATCAGACTCTTCTTGGAGTAAATTTACGTCATCAAAGTTGTCATTTTCCTCCTTAACTGACGATGTTTGCCTGCTCTCTTGTGATATTAAATCGTCAGGAACATCTTTGTCGGATCCGACGTCTTCTTCGGGAATTGCAATATCCTCAGAATCAGCCTCCAAATGATCCTTGCATTCTATTCGCATGAGAATATCATCACTATTTTGCTCACTTTTTTCAAAAACAACAACCAAAATATTGTCCTTGGGCCCAAGAGCTTTTACATCTTCTACCCTTTTGTCTAGTTGGCACGAACTCGAGCTATCATTCACGGTGGAATCACTATCCAGTTCAACTGTTCCTTGACTTAAATTGGAGTTTCTAAAGCCGGCTTCCCCGGAAGTTTCAGGAAAACAACTTTTATCAGGTCCGCCACTGCCACCACACTTGTCACCACTTGAAGATTCATTCCTTCCACTACCACCTCCTCCACCGAGAGACCTACCCACATCATCAGAAGACGACCCCGCCATACCTCCACTACGGCAGCTGTGATCGAAAAACTCGTCACCATCTGAAAAAATTCGTTCACAAGTACAACACAATAGAAGGCAGGGACTTTGGCGGGATGAACGAAAAGCGTCAGCGGAGGGGTGGGAGGCTTCGGAAGCACCGTGTGTAGATACTATATGTGATGCCAGTCTTTCTGCACGAGAGAACACCTTGAGGCAGAAAAGGCAAATGTGGCGACGATGAACTGACTGCATATGTAAAAACAAACTATGGAAACTATCGAAATATATGTCGCAGGCTGAGCATAAGATGAGTTGCTGAGTGATGAGTAAATTAGAACCTGATGTAGCTAGGGATGCACAGGATTCTGCTTCCTCAGACGTATTATCTACTACCCCAGAACAATCAGCCTGGTGATCCCTTAGCATTCCAATAGATGCAAAATTTGTCTCTCCACACTTATGGCATTTAAATTTTACAGCTGGTTGAAGACCAAGGCATTGTGCGTACTCTGCGCAGGTGAGAGGAGCTGCCACTGTTAGGGGTTTGGGGGATTGATCAATTCGTTTGCTGACATTTCCTCTATTGTTACTCACAAAATTAGTCTCTTTCTTCCTCTGAGGCTTCCTTCGGGTTCTGATGGTCCCCAAACTTCCACTAACACGGGAACCCTCTACTTGGGAGGATATTCTTTTATGCTGATCATTGGAGCTTATCATGGGAATTGCCTTCTTTGACCTTTTGATGGGAGTTCCCTTTGATGTTTTCGGTTGTTTCGTAACTTCACTGGAAATTTTTTCACAATCAGCAATATGTAAGGGTTCCAAAATCTTTTCTTCCACGGCAACTTCTTCAATACTTTCATCTTTAATATGGGCAATCGAATCTTCCCTTCGTGGACTTTCGTTGACAAAATCATCTCCATCATCTTGCGGTTCGCCGTTATTCATGGGTTTTGGTGATGTAGCACAATTATCAACCTCCATTGTTTGAAGATAAGACTGAAAAAAATTAAAAATCATAAATTAAACAGAAACACAGATATTCAACTTAAGATCTAGTGGTCTTCCGAATCATTATTATACACCATTCTTTCACACCGCACAGGAAATATTCGAACTACATTCGCATTAACTACAATCAATATCAACATTTCTATGCCCTAGTGTTATTCTAAAAATTTTCAGTTTTAACAGGAGATAATACTGCACTCATGATAATACTAGTTTCAATTCACAAGCAAAACAAAATAATTCTCGTTTCGGTAGCACTATATCGGAGCCATTAAATAAATAGCTCAGTTTTATTGAACGATTATTGCTAGTAACCCTATTGCTTCCTTTTGTAATCGACTTTATTACATCGTTAACAATGCAATAACACACATGAATTACACATATGAAGTTACTTTCATCATTATAAATCTCATTGAAAACTTGACAATCATGGTGAATTAAGATTTTGTGCACTTAATTTTACTTAAAAGTGTTTGAATTAGCTACAATTATCATAAATCCACTGCTGTAAACGTTAATTCATAACGCTGATCTTACACCGAAATCCAAATAACATCAGTGATTTCATAACAAATATAAGCGTTTAGAGTTATGATAATGGTTATTAACCTGCTTTTCTATGGTTGACGATAAATGGGGAAACAATGATTCTTGCTAATAATAGGTACCCAAAACAATTTCAATGATTATTTCAGAAGTAATTTGCACTTCGGTACGTTCAAAATGGTTACTTCACGAAAAGATGGAGGATATTTGTAGCATTGTAAACAGGTATTTACCTATAGATATAGAAGATCACTAGAATTCCAAATTGGAGAGAATCTCTTCAAACATTAGAGCCATTAATGACTGATGACACTGATAAACATCTGAATCTTACTTCCCCGCCTTTATATTTTGGAAAATGGCGTCACCGCTTCAGAAGCACTTCGTTGCAAATGCCTTACGATTGGTGGGAGGCCATTTTCGACCGTAGTGACACCTTGCTCTCAGGATCGACAACTTGTTAAAATTTTTCAAAACAAATGCGACAGTAAGTTTCGTTTTTTCTAATTGCCGCAAATCTGCAGTAGTTGTTGAAGAGGTTACACAAGACAGCTTCCCCCACAAGCCATGTTGTGAAGCTATTGGCCGAATTTCCTGATAAACGACTACTCGGCAGTAGACATTACAACCCCATAATGCATTTTGTTGTGGAGAAACAAGTACAAATCGGACCCCGTCACAAGCGGCTAGGTCCAGATCGGTTCGTTGATGTTTAGTACAGAATCGAAAAATGTTACCTTTGCGTCAGTACATGAATTAAGGGTGAGAAATATAATTGCAGACTGATTTGCTGAGTAACTTAGAATTCAGACACTGTTTAACTAGTGCTTACAACAGTTGCCAAGTCAGTTGTACTTTTGTATAAAATGTCATTGTTTGATTCAAACATGTAACAAAATTTTCGTCCCGTTTGTCGATGAAGTTGTTTATGCAAAGGCAAATAATTTCCTCATTTTGTGCTATTATTCCTTCGTAGAAATATCATTGAAATGGCGGAGAGAAAAAATTTTAATAAAAAGTCGGGGGTTGAGGTTAGTAGGTTACTCTTTTAAATGTTTAACGATAAATTAGTGTATTATGTTTCTTAAGTGTTAAGAATAAAACTTTATTATAACAGCGTTGGTTTTTAGATGTTAGTAGTTTTTACTCTTCTGTTACTAATAGTTAAGATTTTATGATACCTCTTTATGACTAATAGTTAAGATTTTATGATACCTCTTTATGACTAATAGTTAAGATTTTATGATACCTCTTTATGACTAATAGTTAAGATTTTATATTGCCCAAGTAATATGTTTCATTATCGTCTGCAGACATTAGCAGAGGTTTTCCGATGTTTTATTTGTATGGGAAAACTTCAAGATGCTCATCTTTGTCCTCACTGCTCCAAACTTTGTTGCTATGGTTGTATTCGCCGTTGGTTGACAAATGAGCGATCGCATTGTCCACATTGCCGAGCTTCTCTTCACCTTTATGAGTTAGTCAATTGCCGCTGGGTTGAAGAAGTTACCCAGAATTTGGACACCTTACGGGCTGTCGATGCCGAGACGACTACTGCCGTTGGAAATGGACAAGATAGTAAAGATGATGAAAGGTAAAATTTTGTCATTAAACAGAACTGCGGTGAAAGATTCATTAATTTTTATCGTGTATGGCTTAGTTTTATTATTTAACAGAAAACGATTTACAGGTAAATTTGTGAATTTTTGCATTTCAAACTGTTGGAATTTGTTGGCGTAAGAATTCTCCTTTAGATTTCCCTTATGTGTTATAATCATCATATAAATGTTTAGGCAATACAAGTGACATTTCCTAATCCTCTCCCGTCTTTGTGCTATTTGTGAGAATATTAAAAGGTCCAGAGTATAATATCAAAGAAAAGGAAAATTGCATACATTCTGCTGCATCACGGAGCAGATTCACTATCTACCATATGCTAAATTCTTCAACCAAAACTCTTTTGATGTTAATGTGAGGATACTTAATTTGGTATTTTTACGAATGTGAAATATTTCGCATGAAACCGAATTTTATTGCAGCTGCGCAAGTAAATTGTTTTTTGTAGTCTATGGAAGTGATGGTAACGCGATGAGTGCTTGTAGAGCTAAATTAGAAATATTTTCGCAGTGAAAGAGATTTTGTATGCTCGTTAGGAGTACAAAAGGGAGTAAGCGTGGAAATTCTTGGATAAATTGTTTCGTTTTATATTTCAGCGAAATAATATAAGTTACATAATCTGAACCAATTGGCACAGACAGCCTGTGAATATTCTCTTTCATTAATATAATTTCTGTGATTGTTACTATTTTCAAAATAATATCTTTAAGGCCCATCGCTGCATATGAATTAGATTTAATAAGAAAATTTTCCTGATGATTCGACAAGAAACATGAGTGATAATTGTAACAGTATCTTAATCCTTCCTGAGATATGACAGATTGCATTTACATGGTGTTCTGATTAACACTAAGTAGAGGTTTTTAACGTCATCTGGGAATTCTTGGTAAGGTTTCATTTGGTAAAAGGGAAATGCCGATCAGAGTGCTGTAATTTCCTCATGCATCTACGTCCTACCCCTAAGCATTAACTGTAGGTAACTTTTAAGAGTTAAATTTATCTCTAAATTATATGGTGAAAATAAGCTAATTAGGCTGAAAATAATTCTTTCTTTCTGAACTAATTTTCTGTAGGTGTGGGGACCATCTCGATGAAAATTTGACAGTTTTCTGTGAATCTTGCTCAAAATGCATTTGCCATCGTTGTGCTTTGTGGGGAGGAACAACCCATGCTGGTCACTCTTTTAAGCCCATTGCTGAAGTTCACGAGCTGCACATCCAGCAAATAAAGGAAGATATTGCAAAGTTGCAGCAGCACCAGTTGAAGTTGATCAACTTTATTCAGAAAGTAGTATGTACTGCTCATTCAGGTTAAGGCATCACAAAATTTTCTATCTCCTGTTTTGGAAATACTTATTTAATAGAATTTTCAGTCTAATAATAGAACTTCAGATATATTCTTGTCAAAAATTTTTCCTTTGTTGAAGAATTGCCACTTTTCATGAACTTCTTTGATTTGAAAGCTTTTGCTTTCTTGCAAGCGGTACTAATTATGAGTTTTCATGTAGGATCATACCTCAAAATTTAAACAAATTCTGCTAACAATATTCTGTCATGGAAATTTTTATTGAAAGTATCATATTATTATATTTGATGGTGTGGAAGTTGTAAGCTAAACATCGATTCCTAAAAATGGTTGAGAATTTAAATTAGTCTCATTTGTGTTCTTCCTATCTGTTCATTTTGTTAAGAGTGTAATTTATGGGGAAATTGGTTCTCAAGTTGTGATTATAGGTCTTATTTTTGATACAGAGTTTAAATCTGCCTGAGAACAATGATCAAAATAAATCAATCAATCTTTTGACAGTTTTCTAGAAGAATGCTGTGGTACTGTTTGTCCTTGTATTTAGTCTTTTATTCCAAATCTTAACCTTCAGAAGTTTTATGCAAATGAGAAAATATATTAAGAAAAATTTTCTGTTCCTTCTTAGTCTTTATTGTATGTAGGTGAGGATTTAGCAGCAACATACAAAAATTATAGAGTAAGAATAGTATTATTGACCTTTCTGTAGTCTGTATCCAGTACTCAGCCAATTCTGAAGTAATGATATTAGAAATTTTTTTTTTAAAGTGTGTGACAGTAGCTCAGTCATTTGAGGAGTTTTTAAATAATGAAATAAATTATGCTTACTATACTATGAGTAAATTTGTCTTTTTTCCATTTTTCAGGAGCAAAACATAGATGCAGTACGGACAGCTAGAGATGAAAAAGCTAATGAAGTTTGTCGTGCTCTGGATTCCATGCTTTCAAGGATTGACAGTCAGCTCAAATCCAAAATATTAACTCTAACTGCCAGGAAGGGATTGTTAGGACAGGAGTCAGAGAAACTAGAATCAATAATCAAAGCAGTAGAGCATAAATTAAGCACATGCTCACGATCTGAATTAATCAGCCAGTCAAGTGATCTTTTGCGAATTATCAAAGCTGCTCAGATGAGACCTCTCTCTCATCTGGTCGCTGCACCTGTGCTTGGAGAATTTAAGAGGTAATTTGCTGCAAGTTAAAATAACCAACTTCACGATATAAGGATTTCTTTTGTTGAGAAAAATATGCAAAACTGGAAAATAGTTTTTATTGGCTGGGGGTGATAGAATTTGTCAAAGGTCTGCAGAATGTTGTGTTATTTGTATAATCATGAAAAAGAAGCCCATATGAGCATTCTTTCCTTCTAATTATTTGCAGTTTTTAAGTTTTCTTTGTTCTGCAACCTTGGTGGAGTGGGATGAGAAATCAGGACAAACATTTCTCTTTAACTCTTATAGTAGGAAGGGAATTAGCTATACATAATAAATTAATAAAAATCATTTTGTGGCCATCTTAATAAAGAATTATTCAGTGATCATTTCTACAGGAAATCAACAATATATCATGTTACTTATTTTTAGAGAGAAACTCATCTGTAACAGAATTCATGCTAAGATGTTACTTTTCATCCCAACTTGCCACTCAATGATTCTCCCTCTTCTATCTTTCCATGCAAACTGTTCAGGAGAATAAACACTCAGGACATTCATAGAAGGGATCAAACCTTTCACCTTTTTCTCTCCTATTTGTTCAAACTACTAATGTCACATGGGCATATGTATGTCTGTGTCTATCACGTTTATTCATAGGTTCCAATCTCTCTCTCTCTTCTTGGCACTACAGCCCTTGGTGGGCCTTGGCCTCCTCCACAATCTGCCTCCAAACTTTACTGTCCTTAGCTTTCTTCCTCCATCCCTCGATACACATTAATTGCAAGTTGGCAATGACTTCATCTATCCATCTCAGCCTTGGTCTGACATTCCATGTTGCCAACCGTAAATCATTATTCCGAATCAGTCGCCGAGGTCGTCTTCTGTTAATCCCGTCCATTTTCCGAGGCTTTTGCTTTGGATCCGTAACAAATTATTATTTTTTACGGGATAGGGTTGTCGGCCCTATGCCCAACCCCCAACCTGGAGGACCAGGGTATCTCTCTTAGTCTGGCCTATCACCTTTGACCTGTCTGGCTTGGGTGGCCCTACTAGGAGCTTACGCTCCCGCCGGCATAGCTTGCAGGATCCCTTAGGCACACAAGCCCCCTCATCGCTTCAAGATGGAGATACCATCGAGGGGGCATAGGTTCCAATCATGCTAGGTAATGCATGTAAAATTTGTTTTTATTGTCTGCGGGGGTTAATTACCCTTACATATTTAAATAGAATCTTAAGGTCAAAATAAATCTTATAAGAGATAAAATTATTCCAATATTCTAATTTCTGTATTGTAATGTATTTTTGTTTATTTAGGCAAATGATTCATGGCTTGGAAAGAAATATAGTTATATATTTAGTAATTAGAAAACTTGTAGAAATAATGGTTGAGACAGTGAGCAATTCTATGGGCAGGCATTCAGTTACAGTTGTTCATCCAGAAAAACAGATAAATTAATAAATATGTTGCATGTTTTTTCAATAGGCTGCTTGTTATTGAAAATGCAAATATTAGAAATTTTGTCTCGAGTGATTATTTAAGTAAGAAACTGGTTCTTATTTACTTCATCTGAAATAAAAATATTTTTTACCCTCACGCTATGAGTTTAACCCTTTTCTGACCCATTTTAAACATCCTGTGTCCCCATCACATTCAGAGCCAGGTGGTTTGGCTCAGAAAGGGATATACTTCTAGAATATTATTACCTCTAGAGGGTCTCCCGCATAGTCAAGTGGGCAAAGCGTTCTACTTTGGCAAAAGCAGTCTTGGGTTCGATTTCCAGTGAGGGCTCATGTGCAAAATGACCTTAGTTGTCATAGCACTTTTAATAATACTACTATTACCTCTAGACTGGAATGCATACCTTCACAGAAGAAAGATTTCAAATGTTTCAATGATAAATTGTTGTAGGATGATGCAGGCAAAGTTTTTCCATGAAAATTGTCTACAATTGATTAATAAAAATAGAGCATGGTACAAATTTTTATATACTTCATTATTGCAATTCTTAGTTATAATAAAGAGAATTATTTTCAATGTCATGTCTGTTATTTTCAGTGAAATTGTACCTCCATATGACACAGGCACCTTTGTGATACAGCAATTTAATAGACTTCAGGCCCAGGCTGAAGCTGTGTACTCTGCACCACTTCATGTAAATGGTATTTGTTGGAGACTCAAAGTTTATCCCAATGGAACTGGTGTTGTCCGCGGTTTGTATCTGTCCATCTTCTTAGAACTTACAGCTGGTCTCCCAGAGTCATCTAGGTAATGCTGGCTTTTAGTCTCTTTCTTGATCAAGGGAACAAAAGAAACTACAGTTTGAAGAGTTAAATTATGCCTATTTTCTTTCAAGGTATGAATATAGAGTGGAGATGATTCACCAAGCCACAAGGGATCCAAGGAGAAGCATAATAAGGGAATTTTCCTCAGAATTTGGAGTTGGTGAATGCTGGGGTTATAATAGATTCTTTAGACTTGATTTATTGTCCAGGGATGGATACTTGGACAACTTATCGGGGAATCTTGAATTGAAGTAAGTTTTTAACGTTAAAGTTAAAATTGAAATTGTAAATGTTTGTTGTTAAAATGATGTTCATTCGAGACTTCTCATTAATTTTTTGCATATAAATTTAACTGTATTACTGAAATTGTTTTCCAGTAATTATTTGTATATAATTATGAATTTTATATACTTACACAGTCAATCTTATAGGTGCACATTACATGGATAGTTTTTTTTTATAGTATTCAGATTTTAATGTCAAATTTCCTTTCAGATTTCATGTCAGACCTCCAACGTATTACCAGAAATGCAGAGACCAAGCATGGTATATACATCAACTACAAGCCTTAGAAGCACAGTATTCCGCTCAAATTAATGTACTCATAAAGGTAAGCTTTTCTTAGTCAAATCTATGTATTAGTACCCTATTCCAATTACCGATAATTTTTATAAATTATCAATAATATTTATAAAAGTACCTAGTGCCACCTTGCAAAAAAGAAAAGTTTGAGCTAAATTTTGGTGTTCACCTATGACCCACAGTATATAGTGTTGTTTCCTTCTGCAGTGATAAGTGGCTAATTTATTGACACATGCTAGAGAATGAAATTGGATCAAACCACTATGATGTCTATCATATTTGTTAGAGCCAGTAATGCAGTATAATTTCAATTGACTCTTAAGAAGAGCTATTTTCTCTTGAATTTAAAGGAGAAATGAAAATTACTAAAGTTGGAGTTTGATTAATTCAAGTTTATGTCGTTAATCTTACATACAGTAATGCAAAGGAGTAAATTAATAGTGAACTCTTGATCTAATATCTTTGTTTCTAACATTTCTATACAGTTATTTCTGGGTGTCACCTAAGTCTCTCTCAAACATAGTTATTATAGTAGAACTGCTTTCAGAGAATCATGCTTCCAAACTACTAGATTCTGATTTTCTCATATTTTAAATCTTATCTATCTGTATAAACTTCACAGAATCAGGCGAGGTGTTGTGGTAATCCATAAGCGAAGAATATAAGAATAATTTGTACTTTTACCACAAATTTTATTTTCACAAAACAGTTACACGACCGGTTTCGAATGATTAATCGCCATCTTCTGGTGACAATACTCTAAAAATCAAACCTTTAAATACTAGCTAGCTAAAGGGGAAAAGGAAGGGGGGAAAAAGGGGGAAGGAGTTTAGGGGAAGATGCAGAAAAGGTGGGGAAAAAGGGTTGGAGTAAGAACTAAGAAGGTAAAGAGAAAGGGGCGTCGTTACTTACTCCAACCCTTTTTCCCCACCTTTTCTACATCTTCCCCTAAACTCCTTCCCCTTTTTTCCCCCCTTCCTTTTCCCCTTTAGCTAGCTAGTATTTAAAGGTTTGATTTTTAGAGTATTGTCACCAGAATATATTTTTTAGAAAGTGCCAGAAATTATTTTTACCGTTGCCACCGGGTCCCACGACCTAATCGCGACGGGTAATTCCTAAATAAATAAATAAAAAATATGACGATTAATCGTTCGAAACCGGTCGTGTAACTGTTTTGTGAAAATAAAATTTGTGGTAAAAGTACAAATTATTCTTATATTCTTCGATTATCTATCTGTGCTTATCTCCATCTCTGCATCTTATTTTTTTCCCAATCTTAAGTCAGTTCTCCATGTTTCCCTAAAAAATGGTTACATTGTGAGCTCACAGCATTCACCTTTATCTTTTCAGATGTATTTTTAGGACAATAACCCTCACTGTACTGTGTATAGCATTTGTATTACAATTAGGAATTTATATTTTGTAGTGTACATTTCAGACTTGCTTTTCCTCAAGGATTTGTTTAACTGTGCTAACCAAATTGTTTCTTTTAATAACTTTTGTAAATTAATGTTTCAGAGGAAAGAAAATGAAGAGTGTCATAGCCTGAATGTCAGTGCAACCTCTGAAGATCTAGATGATTCATTATTACCCTCATCACCTGTAAGGAGCTTGCACCAGATTGCAGTTACTAATCAATCAAGGGAAAATCAGAAGAGTGAAGAGCCCATCAGGGAATCATCGGCAAATAATTCTCCTGTTGCACCTCCTCCTTCATCAAGGTCAACAAATTCTGATATATCTATGTTAGCAAACACTTCTAAGGCAGAAAGGACTGGAGTGTATTTCTCACCAGATGAAAGTGACAATGATGTAAGATTTCAGAGTGAATCCTTCATTACTTTAACGTGTTTAGTTAAATGATTGTCATATTTTTGAGACTTCAGGAACCTCTTAATAGAAAGATTTTTAGACATCTACATAAATACCCTGCAAGCCACCTTTCGGCATGTGACAGGTGGTGTAAACACCAAGTATTCAAGTTACCTCTTTAGCTTATTGTTATTGCATATTGTTCGCGGAAAGAATGTGCCCTTAAAACGATTTGTCCTTGCAGCTGTTTCTCTTATTTTATGCTTATTGTTGGATTGGCCAAAGTAGCAGGTGGGTCACATAATACCATTTGCATCTTTAGCAAATGTACTTTATCTGAATTTATCAAGCAATCACAGCCTTGCTTCTAATCTTCTTTCTTTCAAGGATTCACAACCTGCATCTGAGAGCATTTCCATAATGCTTGTTTTTCTGTCATAAAACACACACTAACCAATCATATCACCTTGCGCTGCACTTTCTCGAATTAGCAAGCATACATTTCATCCACTGGATCCCATATACTCGCCGCATATTCCAGATGGGGTCTAACTAACATGAAATAGCATTGCTGTCTAACCTTTTCATTGCATCTACTCACAATACCCTTATATAAAACTGAGATTTTTAGTTGCTTTACTGCATATTTTTCAAATACCTGTGCTTCAGTCTTAGTTATTTGTAAGAGTGATCCGAGATATTCAATTGAGTTGACTACATTTATACTCATTCCACAAATTTAGTATGGGTGTTCTGATGCAATTGTTTACTTTCGTAAAAGTTTATTGCAGAGCATTAATTACATTAAGATCTAGTTGCCATTTTCCACACTACCTTTACTAAAATTGTTTACTGGTGAAATACCATCTTAGTTGTTTTAGAGGCATATTTCTTCAAACAGTGCAAAAATGTGGCGTGACAAAAATAAATGTGGCATGTAACAAAAATAATAGAATGGAATACAAAACAAGAAGAGTGATCATCAAAACAGGCAACCAGTGAAAATAATAGGATGACGTAAACAAATTGGATGTAATGGAGGAAATAGAATAGGGTAATGCAAAGCAAAAGGAAAACAGCCAATGACTATTTGTATAGCAATATATAAAATATCACAAGCACAAAATTATAAACAAAAGCAAGAAGAGAAAAGAAGAACCAAAGACTGAAAACAATTGACATGCAAAAAATTGAAGCAGGGATGATAACATAAAGTGAAAACACCATCATGTTTAAAGCGTAGTTCATTTACTAATAGTGAAAGTAAAACACAGGAAAATGAGGTATTTCTCTTGATGATGCAATGACATGACGTTATCACTCCTCTAGTACCTTATTTTTTAATGTTTTGTTTCTTTTTGGATGTTTTTTGTCCTTTGTGGCGTGATGTAACTTTTTCATCATATGGCTGTTTTCCTTGGGCCCGGTATCATAATGTATACTTGAAATGGTCTTCAACTGAACTTCATTTTAGGGCCATGTATTTTAGTATTGTATTAAATTGAAGATTGTACAAGGATTATAGTTATTTTGTTCCTATAATCCTTGTGTTATGGATTTCCACACAGTAAAGCCTGCTACCATCAATTTTATTTGAAGATTGTAGTTAACCTCTATGCTAATTCATCCATACATATGAGATTAACTATAATTTTCTTTTTAGATCTAACAAAACATTAAAATGCGGGGCCTAAGGTGAACTTTGATTGAAGTTCATTTTAAGTATACATCATAGTACTGGGCCTTAGTGTTATGAGTTTATTCTTTACAATGTCACATTACTCCATTCTGTTTTATAGAAATCATTGCCTCCTTGCTTCATATTCTTTTTTGTAGGCCACTTTTGTTTGTCTTACCTTGTTGTTTTCAACACTACCTGTCCTATTAACCTCACCCACTCTCAAAAGCCTTTTGATCAATGCATTAGATTGATACAACCAACAGACTATCTTTTGATTTGCACTTCTTGTCTCAACAGTCATCTACTCTCTGATCAAAGTAGTTCATTGCTGGTAACCATGAAATTAATTTTACTTCTCATTCACTGTATACCATTTAGTAATTTTTCCATCAGCCAAATAATTTAGTATTATCATTGAATATTATATGGCTCATGTATTACATACATGATATAAATTATTGCTAGCCAAAGGCTAAAAACCATAGTAATTTTTAAATGATAATTTTCTCCTTTTCAGAGCGTTTCCCATGATCCAAGTGAAGACGAAAGCACTGATGATTTAAATAATGCATCAATTTTCTCTTCATTTCTGATAGAACTAGAAGGAGCTTCTTTGAATGATAACATTCCTGGTAGGTCTACCTGTACTTAAATCCCTTTAATAATTCTTAATTTGATGATAATGCCATGGACTAACATTTTCAGATAGGCTACTTTAGTTATCTGTTAGCCAACTTCAAATGGTACTTTTAAGATGTGAAAATCTTTAAAGACTTATCAGAAGGTATGAAAATGATAATTTATATTTTGGAAATGGGAATCTCTAATCCCAGTTACCATCAATATTACAGTAAATAACATGTATCTGCCTTTAAAGTTAAGATGTATATAGTGATGTCAATGTACAATATATGTATAGGAATTACACTTCGTAGATCTGGCAACTTGTAATCAGCATTCTACTGTATAAAAATTTTCTCATAAATTTGTTGTCATGTAATTATGAGATGTAATTCCATACTTCCAGTTTGGTGTTTATATAACCTCTTGCAGTTAAAATTATACTCTTTACATTTAATAGCTTTCAAAAGTATTTAATGTGTTCAATGTAGAGCATTACTATTTCTTGTAATAAAACCTTTGTCTTTTCCAAAGGCATCAAAACCACACCGGGGCCCTCATTTTTAAAGACTTTCTGTTCAGATTCATCTCAGAGGTATGAAAACTCTTTTTGATAAATTTTCATTATTATGGTTAGTTTATTACTATATCCATAGCTACGTGTATGTGGCTGGTAATAAATAAAAATTAACATAAGGTTCAATTGTATGCTTATTGGACAGCATGCTTATGCTTTACTTATATGTATAGCTATTTATTTAAAGTAAATAATTAATGAAATGTTGAATATGCTTGGTATCTATGTAAAATTACTTCCATAATTCTTTTATTAATGTATGAACACCATTTGATGCTAGTTTTACTTACCCTTACTTTACCAGCATTCACAGTACCGGCATTATTTTTGTGTGTCTACTGCATTTTGACACATTTTGCATTGCATAGGACATTTATCCTTGAAGGGCCTATTGCTTTGCTCTCGACTATACCTGCAGCAGGAGCTCCATATTTCAATCTTCAATGTACAGGAAAATAGTAAATCATATTTAGAAAAATGGGAAATTTATTAAAAAGAATATTAAGAGGTCTGGCAAAGAATTCTAGGGGGTTCCATGAATGCTAATCTATGACATGGTCTTTAAGTGATCCATTCTGAAAAGGGATGTTATTTTTCTTTATGCAAATAGTGCATTTGTAACCCCACTTGGGATGCATCTGTAGAAAATTTTCCCAAGTATTATGCATATATATGTATAAAGAGTTGCTTATCATTTGGGAAGAGGATGTGGACAAGGGGGCATTATGTGAGGATTGTACCTGGGCCCCCATTGCTAGATGGCCAGTCCTGGAAACAGTATACAGATTTTCAAATATATTTCTATCCGTAGTCATAGTTGTCTTAACTTAAAAGCACTAGAACAAAAACATAATTAAGTGAATCTGTATCCTTTTAGTTTACAGCATATTTCATAGATTGTGAACTTAATGCAGACGTAGGATTCCTCTATACTTTAACTAGCATACTTGATATGTGTGTCAAATTATAGTACTTGTCATTTATTAGCTTTAGGGAGATTCAAAAATTAAGTTTCCCTCTGCCGCAGTATGTGGTGAAAATGATTATCCAAATGATTAATTTTTATTATTAAGAATGAGCGGAAAAGGAA
The DNA here is from genome assembly GCA_000376725.2 of Ladona fulva. NCBI lineage: Eukaryota > Metazoa > Arthropoda > Insecta > Odonata > Libellulidae > Ladona > Ladona fulva. The sequence continues at coordinate 637,913 of KZ308545.1, forward strand.
GATAAAATATTCTTGATGATGAGATTAGCATCTGTAGAATGGCAAGTAGTAGACCATTAACTGCAAGTCTGTAGTGCAGGGAAAATGACTTATTGGACACCCTTTCTTCAGAGATAGTGAAGCCCATCTTAAAGACAAAGGACTCAACTCATGTTAGATTTACTTATTAATCCTAAATCTTCATCAGTTTGTTAGCAAATAAGCTTTTTTAATTTTGAATTACATTTTCATTATATTTAAAACAACTCTCAGGGTTTTTCATTGTGGTATATTCAAAGAAAAATTGGTATTTGTCTTCAGTTAATTAATCTTCATGGTGAATATTCCCAATGTAAGTTGGAAATATTCACCAAGGAACACTTTTTTTTGTGTGGTATAGTAAAAAAAAAGTTCACTCTAATGGAGCTTTTTAATATTTTTTTGTGAATATTTCATTTCACGTTTCACTGTGTCATTTAGGCTCACAGCTGCTAATTGCCGTTCTCCTAGAAGAGTGCACAGGGTTACACAACATCAGGATCAAGCTGGAGCCTCTTCCACTCAGCCCACTCAGGACGATTCTCCTTTTTCTTTGGACATGAAATTACCTTCTAATGCTACCAATGGAGAATGCAAGTACTGTTTTTATCGAATATTTTTTTTAGTTTCTTTTTTACAGAGAACACCAAGGAACACTAAGTTAAAGATTGTATGATGCTTTGCATTTTATTTCTGCCAATATATTAGATGAGTAGTATTTAGAGCACACAAAGATGTCTGCACACCACTTTTCTTGGCCTTTTACACAATAGAACAGAGTTCCCTTCAAGTCTGTGTGAAGCGTTACTCTTTTATCTAAAGGATACACTCTTATATTTAGTGATGGCTCCAGGTCAGATTTAGGGACTCTATGTGCAGCGTTGTTTGAGGATATTGAAACAGTGGGAGTAAGACAACAACCAATATGTAGTATTTTTACTGCTGAACTACTTGGCATACAAACGGCGTTATCCAAATTTGATTGTATAACAACACTACACTGTTGGCGTAGGCTCCATGAGTGCACTGCAATCCATCCAATTATAGATAATGATGAAATCTCTATAGAGAAAATTACCATGCTTATAAAATAAAGTAAACTTTTAAAGCAAAACTATCTAAATGGAAGCCAAATAACCTTCTACAAATGAAACATGTCTAAATAAAATTAAGTTTTTGTTCGCTCTGCTCATGAATCACAGTTTCTTTTTGCTGTGCATATTATATATATTATATATATATTATACATATTATTGGCTCCTAACTTCAAATCGAAGTCTTCCAATTTATGTTAATAGTTTGACCAAAACTTTCTTAATCCATAGAAATCCAGTATATTATAATCGTCATAAGAAAACATTTATGAATTAAAGGGAGCAAACACTATTGAAATTTTTTTTAAAGTTAAAGTTTGGTTGTATAATCTTGAGATAGGTACCATGTGGAGAAAAGTGGAACATTATAACATGTGTTCTTATTCTTGCCATTTAATTGTGTATCGGATGGAAATTTTGAGGAATATGATTAGATATTCAAATTGATAAGATATTAATTGATACATTTTAGTGTCCTTTATTATGTTTTCCCTTTGACAACCCACATTGTATGAAGAAAGTATTAGAAATAATACCTCTGCAGAATCAGTAAGAAAATGTGTTGGTATGTAGATGTAATGCACAGTTAAAATGCACCAAAAATGAATGTGTATGATTTTTGCAGTAATTGTGTTAAATTGTATATATAGTAATTGTGATATTTTCATGTTACAGCTTGTGACTGGGGTTTGTCTACAGTGGAGTCTCAAATGACAAATGCTAGACAAGAAAGGAAAAATACTCCTGAAAACAAGACAGTATGTGTTACATCTTCATATCTTTCATTTAAGTCTTAATTTATTCCCCTTGACATTCATTCCATTGACTTTTTCTGTAAGTCAGTAGTTTATATTTCCCATCCATTTTTTAACATAAAACATCAAAGAGTAATGAATTGTATCTGCTAGCCTTTGTGTCATTTAGATTTTTTTTTCACTGAAGTTTGACTGCCAAAAGAAAATAGAATTCCATGATATGCCATTTAATTCATCTGCCAGCTGTCTTCTAATAAGTCAGGACATTATTCTATAGTCTTTTCCTCTATTTCACAAAAATGAACATTTACTACTAACAGGTGTATTTAAACTTTGGAATGTGACTAACTTTGGGACATTTTTTGACTGAGTAAATTGTGTGATAAGATGTAATGTTCACAATTGTGAAATCTTGTTTTGATCTTTCCATTTTCCAATCTTATGAGAAAAAAGTCTTTCTTATTTTGAGAAAGTTCCCTTATATCATGGCCTTTAGAATATACTTTTCCAAAATATGACGTAAAATCAAACAGCATATTATGGGTTGAAGGTAGGGATTATAAATACTTATTTAAGTGTTACATTTTAGACTAAAAGATTACAGTAACCCCTGACAAAAGATACACTGTATCTTATTGCCTTCTAAGTATCTTAAGGTCGAAAAAAAGTGTTATTAAAGAAATGCATTATTTATACTCATTTAGGCGAACTGAATTTTAATCAGCATTTAAAAACTGAATTTTAATAGTAGGATTCAGAAGTTATATATGACTCATTTGTGATTTTCTTTAGAATTTTTCTCCCTAATTTTGAGAAAAAAAAAAACGTTTGGGCTGATATAACTTTTACATTCAGGAGTCAATTGTTCACTTCATCGATAGTAATCACTCTTTACCGAAAGAGCTCAGCTGTAAATCTCCTGTAGTTTGGATTTGGTCATGGATATGCTGTGTTATGCTGTTTTAACTATTTGTTTTGACTTTATCAGAGTAATATTCTTGTTACTTGCTTTAAATGTTCATCTTGTTGCTAAAGGAAACCATATGGAAGCTCTATGTTTAAATTCACAATTTTTAGAAACTTTGATTATGTTTACTCTTTGTGATAAAATAGGAGCAGATTTTTTGATATTCATCAACAGAAATTACCAAACTATGATATGTTATCATTGATGCATTTTCAGGTTTTCTTCTATTTTAACATTTCCATTAAAAGTTTGGAAATCGTTTGATCATGAATCAAATAAATTAATTTGTGGTTCTGTCAATATTTAAGTTTAAAAAACAAAAATTTGCCTTTATAATAATTCATGATAAGCCTGTATTTCCATCAACCTCTGCTTTTTTATTGCTCTTGAGGTAAATCACTATTAATATTTACTTGAGGAATTGGTGATTAAAAACCTTATAAACTGGAAGTGTATACATATTTTTCTGCATTTCTGATTCCCACTTTATGATTGCAGCTCTGCCACATATTACCCAGTTAAATAATTATGCTAGATAAATGAATAATTATAAATTACTTTATAAGATTTATTTGTTTAGTTTTCTCTAGCTCTTGACAGAAAATTTACCTCAATTTGCTACAAATGTGATATTACAGAGAATAAGTAATTCATCTTTTGTTCTTAAAAATTAAACTAAACACTACTTTGAAAACGTGCTTTATTATAAAGCATTGATTTGTAATGATTTGGCAAGGGAATTAATTGAGACATTTTCTATTGTAAAAATATTATATTCTTTGATTTTGCATTTCATTTGAGGGCTAATTCTGTTTTAGGGAAGAAAACCTTCATTTTTGGCTCTACTTGAACAGACGCAGTTATCTCCTATCCGTATTAATTCTACCCTTGCTTTGGCTGGACCTAACATTTTGGAAACTCTTAGGTAAAACCTCAGCATAATATAATTATAAATATATGTTTATATAAATCCTTATATAGAAAGAATGCAGATACAAGGCACAGTATGTAACCCTAGTTAGACGATGAGGAAAATATTGAAATATTTCTGTTCATATATAATATAATCCTTCCGAAGTTATTTGTGTATTGAATAAAATAGATGATTGTGTGGAAGATATTTACAAGAAGGAATAAAAACAGTGGGACAAGGTCTTATGAAATTTGGGTCAATATTCGTGCTTAGGATTGTGTATTTAAAAGTACATCTTATAATTACTTAAAAAGGTTTGATTGTGATAAGAGAGCATAATGTTAGAGTTGATTTTCAACCACATATTTTACATTGTAATTGATAAAACATATAGGAAAAGAATTTTAGTGTTGAAGACTTTTATGCAGTATAATTTATTGATTTTTGCATGTCTTATGTTCATCCTTTCGTTTCCTTGCTGAAGATGCATTCAATCTATTAAAATCTTTTGTATTTAAGTTAAATACTCATTTCATTCCTTGACAGTTTTATTCTACTTTAATATATTTCAATTAATTAGTTAAAGAATTACTTATGATAAGTCTACCAAATTTTGCTCAAACATTCTGTGCAGTTATTGGATTACAATTGAACTTTTTCTAGCTTACGTCAAGGACTTCTTATTGTGTTATATATTTTATATTATTGTATCTTATTGCATTTTATCTTCTTGTAGTACTTCATTGAACGAAGAGTTTGATGAGTCTTCTCCAAGAGAACCTCCTGTAGCCACCCAGCCACCTCTGGAATCAAGGTATATGTAAGAAGCAATAATGAATATACTTACATTTAAAGTTTCTAATAATTGTATTGTAATTATACTTAGTGTCATAATAATTATTAAATGTCAATTATGAATGAAATGTTAATTATGTCAAATGCAATTGTGGCATAGACCCTGAGTGGTCGAGTGAAATTATATTCTAGAATTATTGAATTATAGTTCCATATAAGGGATGGACGAATTTACCTTTCAGTATCTCAACCACCATTTTATTCATCAACTAGAGAAGAGTTACTCTCTCTATGGCAGCCAAGGCACACTCAGCACAGTTTAAATGCTTGGCACGCTCTCTCATTTGGGGAGGAGGTGGCGATGACGTTTCGCCAGAGTGACGTCATCATTATAGGCTGACTCATATTTCCTCCCCCAAAGCATTTAGGAAATGTGTCAAAGGTCAATAAATCATGATCGGATCTCAGAAACGTGGATTATGCTTCACGACTACATACCACATTTGTGGTAAAGTTTTGTTTTCCTGTGACTCCTGGTCATTGTTCCACAAAGGTGTGAAGATGACCAAGTCATGGATTTGCGTGAGTTTAGTATGTTTTGATTTGGTTTACGTCGACTCAGGTAAAGCAGGAGATTGATATTCACTCTTAATGTATATCATTTTAAAGGCAAATAAATGCTCTTTTGAAAAATGTATAACATGTCCCATTATAATGGCAGATCATCAAAGGGTAATGCATCAAAGTCTAGGTCTATACTATTTTCAATCCAACAGTAGAGATCAGCTGATACATAGTTTTGAGCTGTGCAATTGATCCATCCTCAGAAAAGGATCCGTTATGGATTGACTTATATAGTCTAAAAGGGATTTGAATTGATTCATTCCGTCATAAATCATTCTGGCCTTTTTGATCAGCAACTTACGTGCCAAATTCAAAAGAGAAATCAAGTACTTCCTTCCTATCCTGAAGTAAGAAATGAGGTTTGTAATGTATGGATGCCGTTAATGATTTAAATTGCACTATTGTCTCAATATTTCACATGATAGTGCCAAATAATTTGCATAATTTTGTCATGCCAAACTATTAAAGAAAATTGAATTCTTAATTGTTTTAATGGCCAGTGTTTGGTCTAATGGTAGATCTACAAGTTCATAGACTGAACAAGGAAGAGTAAATAAAATCATGACTACATAGCCTATTAAATAATGATCACCCAGAAAATAAGCATGTGTAAAATTTTATTCAACCATCTACCTACCTGGAAACCCAAGGATAATCAGAAGTGAAAATTATCAACATGACTGAGACTCAAACCCAGGTCTCTGACTTTCCAGGCTGTTATTCAGTAGTGGTCAGAATAACTGGCATAGTAGTTAAGTGGTTAGAATACCTTCCCAGGAAACGGGAGACCTGAGTTTGAGCCCCAGTCATGTACATATTTTTCACTACTGTTTATCCTTGTGATCTACACTCTTCATTATGACAAACAATGTCTTCACTTCTTGCAACAATAAGTAATGATGAGTAAGAATTGATGCATATCACTGGACATTAAAGGAAATCTTTTGAAGTGGTCTGTAACTGATTGTAGTCATGATTTGTTACCAATCAAATACAAACTTTCAATTTAAATTAACCATACAACAATTACCATTGTGTGAAATTGGCCATGGCAGCATGTTACTGTTATAGAAATGTGCCCAAATATCTCCTCTGATTGTGATAATTTTGCACTAATAACTTAAGAGTTTGTTACAGAGTAAATATGTCATAAGGATTAGGACTACTGATTTAAAACATTATTTGTATTTCTTCTATTAGAACTTCAGTGACTCAGCCTGTGGAAGATTCATCAACCAGGGAATTACCTTTAGCTCTCCAACAAAATCCAGAAAATAGGCGAATGCCATCTTCCAGTTCAAGAGAAAATCGAGCTCTGTGTAATCATTTTAATCTACCATCTTTCACAGATCAAGGTAAAATTAGTTGAGGTTAAGATTCAAGTAAAAGTATCGGCTGGCATATCCTTGCCAATGAGATGTGCTGGCCTGTAATATGCATTGATGTTGGCAGGTAGAACTCCCATTTGTCTTTAAAGTTACGCCAGAAGTTCCGGAAGAGTTCCACCTGCTGACATAAGGCTTATGGAGATGTTTTAAAAACATCTAATTCTTCAAGGGGGTCTATGTGGCAGAAATTATCCTCCTCATGCAGGCTTCTTGGTAGATGAGATATGTCCAGGAGGTTGATGCTCGCTCTCCAGACAAAAGTCTCTCTGATGCTCTACCATTATGAAACATAGACCTCCCAATTCTGCCAATGAACGTAACAGAGCAATCTGGTAATGGAAGTTAACGCACCCTATGAGTAAATTGTTCCTCTCTCATTATCAGTTACCTAGCATTCTCAGGATAGTGTGTGGCACGTAAAAGTTCCATTTAATGGCTTTTGGGGACCTTTCTCATAAGCCTCCACTATAAGTCATTGTTTATTTTTAATATATTACTGTAGTCTTGCTTTTAACTCTCTACCAGAAATGTTGCATCCTCTCACAAAATATCAAAGGTTGTCTTCCAGCTTTGTATTATGAATCCACAACTTTAAGATCTTCTCTCTTTTGAGACCATAAAGGGTTTCTTCATTCATGAAATTTTCATTGCAAAGCATCAATTGCTGTCTTAATTCTTACCCCTTAGTGTATAAGCTGCTGGTCAATCTTAGGTCTCATTCTTTGGTCAAATTAGTTATACTGATGCGCTGGAAAGTACTATTTACAGTAATATTTTTCCATGTTTTGTTCTAATGTCTGTTTCAATATTTCAGGTAAACAGAGCAGCAGTGCTGAGCAAGAGAATAATCATGGTACCATAAATCAAGAAGATAAATAAATGTTATGCATTATATGCCTTGATCTTTGCTGGTGATGCAGTTTTAAAGTTATTTTGAAAAACTGATATTTATATTAAATGACTGTCATTCTATTATTACATTCCAGTATATAGGGGAGCATTTCCATTTCATTAACAGCTGTCAGTTGGTGATGATCTGACAGTAAGTGATACTTATTCTGACATTCTGAATGTACAATTTGTGTAAAAATGGCTGTGTGATCAAGTACGAGGATATGATTCTTTGTTTAATGGAAAATGCTTTCTGCATTTTTATGTTCAGCTAGTTATTTACTTAGTTTTTACTTAAAAAAATGTAAAATTGCTGAATATAAGTATGAACCCATTACAAAATGCATCCATGTGATACAAAAAAAATTAATTTACGACCAAAAATATAAAAGTAAAGGTGATATTAAAATAAGCATTTTTATATTTTTTTGTTGCTATTTGCTTTTAGTGTTTTGTAGTATGAAGATTAATAAATTATTTCTTTTTACATAGACTTCACTATGTATGATTGTTTATTTTTGAGTATTTTCTGCTGAAAAACCTTTCCGCAGTTTTTTAAGGGTTATAGTTCTCACCCGACTCTGCTAGTGAACTTCTTTCTACATCTAGGTTTTAACTAACTAAAACTTTATATAAGAAAGTTGTCATTAACATAATTATGAAAACAAAGTGTTTGGCTTTTCTTGTTAAAAAATGAAAACTAAAACTTTTGTCTGCCTCCAGGGAACACATGTCCATATGGCAATGGGATGGTAGAAAGTGCCATACAGTGTTTACCAATCATTGGAACATAAAATTCACCATAATTTCAAGGATATTTTATAAAATTAATGAAACTTATAAGAATTGGAGGACCTAACTTTTTAGATATCTCATTGTGCAAACTTGTTAATACTTTTATTTACATAATTTTTAAAAGTAGACTTAAATTATTGAAAATATGAAGAGCAATAAATTGGTCTTATTTAATTGGGTTCAAATAAATAATCAGCATGTGTATAATACATGTAGAAATTCTGCCCAAAATTTCACCATCGTCAGGAGCAGTGGATAAGATTTCCCAAGTTTTCTGCAAAATGATAGATGTTAATATATGTTAAATACTTTATCAACCAGCAATTAAGAGGCATATGCTTGAGTTATGGTTGCCAGTGCAGTTATTTGCAACATTTCTTCTCAATAAACCAGAGGTAATAGTTAATTTGTATAGCTTTGGCAAGGACTGACCATTAGTCCAAACTTCATAATAATGCAACGCCTCGGTGCCAGTTATCTGTTAAGTTATAGCAATTAAAGGAGAAAGAAGTTTCAATAAGGACCATCAATATACTGGGGAAGTAAAGCGTGACCAATGGGATGAATTTGTTACTCAGAAGGCTTTCACTATATGGACAAAGAAGTGAGCTTTCATAACTATAATTTTCAAAGCCCATGATTCATATGTAATACATGGAAAATAATTTCTACTTCACATCTAGGTGATGTCCAGTATTCCATGTCAAACATTTTCAGAAGTGATATGTATTAAAATCTTCAGAGAACCAAGTTTAATAAAAGCAATACCAAATTTAGAACCGATGTCAGGTGACGCTTGATGATGACATGATAGTAGTTTCTCTCATAAAACATTTGCAGAATAATATTGGGATTCTTGTTTTCGGCAAATATTAGATATATCACAGGCCTGTCTTGCCTTATTGCAGAGAAAAACTTTGTTGTACCATTGAAATATTTTATGCACATATTTATAAGAAAAATTCATTCCTTTCTAGATATGAAATATATTATATTAAAAATATAAAACTTGCTTCTTCCAGCACCTGATCTCCTTGATGCATTTTCTAAAATAATTTCAACCATCCCTAAAAAAGATGCTACTATCATCACTAAATATTATGCACTTAATCAGGAAATATTTCAAATACAGAATGAGATAAAACTAAGTAGTTGCTGGATGTAGGTGAGACAGCATAACTTCTGAATTACTTTATGTAGGCTAATGTATATTTATAAGGAGTGATAATATTATTCAAGAACCACATTCATTTTCCAAATTTGATGTTAACAGGCATCTCACTTCTTACCGTCTTGAACATAAACAACCAATTTGGGTTGGTGGGTGTTCCCTATGTGATGTGGGCAGCTCATTTATTTGCCACAAATATACAGAAAAAAATATAAGCTACTAGAATGGCTCAACCATTAATGTCTGCTGCTTTATGTCAGAGCTCACAACCACTGAAAGACTCATTCATTGAATCTATATTCGTTCAAGCATTCAAAAAACAGTACAAAAAGAAATTGCTAAAAATTTTGTTGGTTTATGTATCCTTGATTAGATTTTTAACTTCAATTTTCAAATAAGTTCTTGAACCCATTTCCTTATAAGTTTATTATCAGGCCAGATGCAACATTTAAAAATGAACAATGAAATTTTTAGGAAGGACACTATTACAAAACCCCCTTTTTTATCTTGCTTTACTGCTTCTTTAGTTCCCACTATGCTCAAATTAACTGCAATAAATGCAAAGAAAAATGTGACCACCGACTTTCTCTAAAATATAATCAACAATGTTGTCACTGTATGCAACTCTGTAATGGTGAGGAAAGAATAACTTCACCTTAATAACTGAGACAGTAATTCAATTGATTTTATTTTAAGTGCAAGTCTTTCTATTTATTTACATTAACATCAAACCTAAAGCATACAATGCAGCAATGCAGACAAGCTTTGTTTTCAGGAAATACTTTTTTATACCTCAATCTTCCTTGATCCAGCTCAAAAAGTTGGATCAGAAGTTCATTGCACAAATCATTAATGCAATATTGACATTTTAGAGACAAGATAAATTGCTTTAAGATTATAGAAGCCAAGAAATTCAATGAGTCAAATTTCTATGGCAGGTTTCACATTTCAACTGGCTTCAGTGAACAACTTTCTTTCATGCTTCATGGCATCCAGTCAAAGCAGGGAATAAGAAAGAGTGAAAAGCAAAATAGTAAAGTCAACGTATTTATTACGTTTCTCATATACAAAGAAAATTTTTATATTATACCAATTTTGTTAGCCACATCCAAAGCATCATAGTCCCTGGCTAATCTAACGTAAGCCTTCTTCTTTCCATCAGGCCTGAAAAGAGAGATACCATAATTAAGTGAGAATATTCTATCCAGTAATATTAAAGGGCAGAAATCCTTAGCCGATATTCACTAATTGCATGAGAAGTCACTTTTGTAACGCACATACTTCAGAGTTAAATGATTTCAATATTAAGGGTTAAAAGATTAGGAAATGTTAAAAAAAAAACCTAATTGGGACAAAAGACGTTCTAATAGTTATGACATTGTGGTTGAAGTAATATAAAAATATTATGAATAATTAATACATATAACATATCCATATACTAAATATTATGAATAATTAATACATATAACATATCCATATACTAAATATTATGAATAATTAATCCTAAAACCCACAAGTAATGAAACTAAAATAAATTATAACGCATCTCGTATGAATCGATAACTTACTTATTTGAATTTTCCGAAGATAACTACGAATCGTCGTACTACCAAATTAACATTGCATTTTATGAAAACATGAAAACGTATAATTACCTGATCAAGGTATTAACTTTCGCAACATCAATATCATACAATTTCTTCACTGCAGCCTTAATATGATGTTTATTAGCCTTTGTATGGACAATGAATACCAAAGTATTATTGTCTTCAATCTTCTTCATGGCAGCTTCGGTAGTCAAGGGAAATTTGATGATATTGTATGCATCCATTCTGTAAATGAAAGAAGTATGTAACTAACAAACACTAAACTCCAAATAAAAAAAATTGCCTTAAGAATGTATCAGTCATAGTTATATGTTTTCACAACTTTATCAAAGAGATTCCCACTAATATCATCATTTGGATTAATAAATTAAACATTAATTCCTACAAGATAATTAGAAGCATTTTAACAAACTTCTAAATCCGTGGAATTTACGGGTTAGACATCATCTGAAGGTGAACTATGGAAAGATGCATACCTATTCCTCCTAGGTACCGATTTCCTGGGATATTTCGGTTGCCTTGGCGGCCTAAATGTTTTGGGTCGCCTGAATTGAACAGACGTTCTGATTTTCCGCACCCTGGTTCCATGGACGCCTTTGATTACCTACGAAAAGAAACCTTACTGTAGTTGCAGACTCTTTCACGGACCTCAATAATTTCAGTCACTCATCTCAGCCTAGACGTGATTTTCAGTGTGAATCAAAGAGATTCCCAAAGCTATCATCATGCAATACAATGAAATTGAAAATATGAGTAAAATATACCTTTTTCTGAATTTTCTTAGCTCGCTGTACGACAACTTTCGGAGTTTTCGCCGACTTGGGAGTTTTGGGAGCATCTTTCTTGGGCTTTGCTTCAGGTTTCTTGGCAGGAGCAGGCTTCGCCGCTGCTTTCGTTCCTTTTGGAGCTGTCTTCGCTGCTACCTTAGCAACAGCTTTGGCGACAGGTTTGGCAGCAGGCTTTTTCTTTTGCACGCCCGCGGCTGGCGCTTTCGCAGGTGTTTTAGAAGTTGTAGCAGCAGCTGCTGGTTTCTTCTTCTCTTCTTTGGCGGCTAAAGTAAATTAAAATCAAATTAACTTTTGATATACTTCGGGTTGTAACTGTTTCACGATCGAGGAAAAAGCCACGTTTTCAACCTCGTGGTCACGTGTTACTCGTTTACGTAAATATTCTATGATAAATTCAACTGATTTACACGCAGGTATATAAATTCGTAAAAGTGAACAGAATTATTGGGAATAGATACAGTTAAACGAGTTTATAAACGAAATTTTCATTACCTGGTTTAGCCGTCGGCTTAGGCTTCGGTGCCATCTTGACGAAGATCGAAAACGCGTTTACTGAATCCTGTTGGCTGAAAAGCGATGTCAGCGCTCTAAGCGCTTAACTGCATAGTTAGAAAATCGGTAATACCAACTCCACGATTTTACGCGAAAAAACATAAAGTGAGTAGCGTTTGGCGGTGTTTTGGATACGGAGGAGGCATCTTAGATGCAGGAGAAAGTTGTATGAATAAATATATGTTGACTATTATGTTCAGTTCAGCTTTAGATGGTATCGAGAATTCCCTTCGATGAAATGTTTCTCAAAATTCGTGAGAAAATTTTTAAATAACAGGCTATATTACAAATCCAATTCCTTGTTTATTGGGATGCGTTTTGGTTGCTAAGATACTAGAAGACTCATATTTGGAGATACTGTATGTTCTATCTCAGGACAGTGATTTTTTTTAAATCTAAGTTTTATCTGTTATTTATTTTTTATCTTTATCTTCGTTCTGAAGTTGGTGGTTTACCAGTCTTCGTGTCGATGAAGAATTATGTAACAATATGCGAACGTACCCAGTCTGGCAGCTAAGAAACAGGTGGCCTGTCATCAAGTACTAAATACACAGGAAAAATTGCTAATATTGCGCAATTACCGTTTCTTATGTAACCCTGTGGTTTAATGAGAGCTAATGTAACAGAGTATTCCTGAAATTCCTCTATGTCGTGACAAAAAATGGACTATGTCTGTTACTTAGAAATTAATATTGTCCTTTTGCTCTGGATTTGAAACGGAATTTGGGACTCAGGTATCGTATTCGTATTATTTAGCACTATAAGCAAATTCTGTAAATTATCTATAATTACTTGAACATTGATTACGTACATGTAACTAAAATAATTACATGCATTAAATAGTTATACATCGGCCCTTGAAAAAATGTCCTTGTCCAGAAAACTTTATTTTCCATCGTGAAATATTTTAGAAAAAGTGAACTATATCGTAACTCTTCGATCTAATTTATTCAGGAATGCTAAAATACGAAAGTGAACTTCAAATTTAAAGACAGGATTTTAAAGTAGTTCCCTATTCAAGGCATATAATCGCTTTTTAATTACAGTCTATTGCTAATTATTGTCCGATTTTATCATTGAAGCCATAAAATCGAAGCGCGCCTTTTCTCACTACTTCCAGATTTTCTAACAGAAAATTACTGCTTAAAATGGAAAATATCGTTATTGAAGGAGTATTAGGTAGAAATGTAAAAAGGAGATTTACTGCGGTCCTAACTGTGAAGTAATATTCCGATACGGCGGTCATTTTCGTCAAATCTTATTTAACACACTGCCCTACTTCAAGTACGTTTATCTTTACGACCGGAGAATAAACAGCTTTAAAAAGCTGTTAGCAATTTAGATTAGTTTCCATGAAACGTAATATTCTTTGCTACGTGTTCAGAAAGGATCAGTAACAAGAAATATGATGTAAATCTTACGTTTAGCAAAAATGTTAATTATAAAATGGCACCCGCAGGATAGGGGCTTGTGGGCTCAAGGATGAGAGAACTGGGATTAGTGAAATCCCAATGGTAGGGAAATCACCTTCATCTGAAACGATTTCCTTGTTACTGTATAACTTCTATACCTTTTCAAATTAGCGGCTCTAAGTGTATGTATGAACCTTGATGTTAAGTCGTACGAAGGCACCCCTTAGGCCATATTTCCTTACAAATAGTAAAGGAAAAGATACACAAAGCCACGATGCTCTGCTTTGTGCATAGAACCAGCCGTGCTTGGAAATTATTTAGAAGAGGGTTCTTGGCTGTTCGTTGGGCACATCTCTAGGAGCTCCATTTGACCTATAAAGATCCTGGCCCAGAGGTCCACTTTGATATGCGGGGGCCCTTGCTGTTATATTAGATTTCACTTGCTGAAAATATGTTTCTAATGCTTTAGTGGGTCATTTTGAGTGTGAAATTTTAGCTTGAAAATAACTAACTCTGTTTAAAAATTCTTTAGGAATGATCTATCCAAAGTCATCAAATCTAAGTTCAGAATGTTGAAGGATAAGGCTGAGAAAGATAGACAGATCAAATCATTACCTCCACCTTTTCGAGTTGATGCTACCCCATATTTGAGCTCTGACTTTGATCCAGAAGTAAGGGATGCCTGCTCTGATAGTAAATCCAACCCAGGTGGAATGAAAGCTTCCAAAGCAATTTTCCTTGGAGATGTTGCCGTAGGAAAAACTTGCCTTGTAAACAGGTATTTTTGTCTAGTTTTCAGTAAAATTTTTAAATGAGTCATCTTGAATTCTGGAGTAAATAGAATTGCTTTCATTTCAGATTTTGCCACCATGTATTTGATAGCAATTACAAAGCTACTATTGGTGTTGACTTTGAAGTAGAGTGTTTTGATATTCTTGATGTACCCTTCAATTTGCAGATGTAAGTATTGAGATATAGATTTTTTATCATATAACAAGTAACTTCTATCTGTAATTATCTGATTTTTTTCAGTTGGGATACTGCAGGTCAAGAGAGATTTAAATGCATTGCCTCTTCATATTATCGTGGAGCACATGGTGAGTTGAAGTAGCTCATCCATTCTGCCATCCTTAAATTAAGATCTAAACTCGGAAAACTACTATCTAAAAAGCTGGCATCAACCATAACTTTTATTGAAAACTTAGTTATCTCACTACATTGATGAAGCCAAATATTAAACTTTCTTCAAGTAAATTCCATGGGGCTATTAATATATCTGAAAAACAATTTCATTGTCTATGTCTAAGTAATTGTATACTTTGTTTCTCTATGGAATTTATGTTCTTCACTTCTAGTGATTGTTGTTGTCTTTGATTTGACTTCACTTATGACACTCATGCATTGCCAAAAATGGTTGGAGGAAGCATTAAGTGTTAACTCAGGCTCTCCAAGAATGTTTCTTGTTGGAACAAAAAAAGATTTACTGGTGAGTTGTAAGCAAGCATGTAAAGGACTATGTATTTAACTTTAGATTAATTACAGCATACTATTTTTCAGTTGTCAAATATTTTTTCATATAGAATAATTATATTTAAGTTGATATTAAATCTCTTTTGATTTAATTTCTTTAAATTACAAAATACAAGAAATTCTTTAGATTCTTTGTCCTGTTCAATTATGTTATCTATTTTGATTCCACAAAATTGAATCTCAACATCAGTTTGAAAATGTTCTCAATTGTAACCAACATTTTTGAAATCTACAGTCAGAAGCTGCATATGCTGAGGTAGAGTCTCAAGCTATGCGAGTTGCTCGAACCCTTGGCGTGGAGTATTGGGCAGTTTCCTCTCGGACGGGAGATGGAGTAGCCTCCCTGTTTCTCCGATTAGCCGCTCTTGCTTTTGGTACATCTATGGAGCTCGAAATAAAAAGTGGTGCTTCCAGTGAAAGACCGAGTATTGGTCCTTCTGAGCTAGTCTGTAAGTGTACTTCTGCATTTTATTTTTTTAGTGAAAGATACACATATCTGGAACAAGATCTAAGTTCTAATAATTCTAGGTGAGATTTCAAGGACTCTGATTTTTCTCTCATAGATATGAAATGTGAAGGATGAAAAAAATTGGCGAAAGTACCAAATAGTCTCAAATAAAATGAAACAAAACTCCCCAAGGTTTTATACTAGATATTCATTGATTGTATCTCGAAAACTAGTGGTATGGGAGCTATAAATTGTTTTTGAATCCCTTTTGATGAAACACTTGGAATTTTAATAAAAATTCTTTAGGTTAATACATGGTCTTTAACAGTTGTATATTCAGAAGCCATCTTGATGGGGACATGAGGACTTCTTTTTGAGGATACATATCCTCGAGATAAAAGAAAACTTTTATCAACATAAAAAAATGTTTAATCAATTTCTGGTTTGTCTGACATTGACAAAATTGTCAAAAGAAAAGAAAAGTTAGTATGTTTTTAAGAACAGAAGCAAAATGGATGACTTAATGCTTAAAATGAGAAGTAAATCTGCCTCTCTAGTGTTTTTGCTAGGCAGACTTTTTTGCAATTTGCTCCTCCTGGATTAGACAGGAATTGCTGCTAAAAATAATTTTCTGTTTTATATTCCAGAATGAGAAGTAGATTATGAAATCAATTGCTATCCTGCTGCATTAAATCTCCTTTCAGGTGTTGTTAAAAAAATAATAGAAAATTAACTAATTAATTCTGATGGAACTTAATTATATTTAATTCAGTAAAAACAAAATCTGACAATATCCACAGTAAATATATTTAAAAAACTTTTTTAACATTTTCCAACAGGTTTGCCTACAAACAACTCAACTGCTATTGTTCCCAAAAAGAAATGTATTGGCTGTGATGGATAATCATTCCAAGGGAAAAGGGAGACAAAATTCAGGTTACAATGTGCCTTTAAAGATATATATTATTTACATGGAAGTTTAATAGGCAACCTTAAGGAAGTTTTTGGATTATCTGAATGCAAATGTGAATTTATTTTGGTTTCATCCAATATATTTCAGTGTATATGGTGGAGCACAATGCCCAGTTTGTTGCTTTTGGAACTGAAGGTGGGCAGTAAGTGTTAGATATTTTGGTATCTATTATATTGATGTTTTTATGTCTTGGATATAATCCAATGGTCTGTGCAAGATCATTATTTTACTAATCACTTATTACATCAAAATAATTAGTTAATGATGACCTACCAAAAACGCAAAATGTTTAATATTTTGTTTATGAGTTTATTATAATACATTGAGTAATTTATTTTGAGTTTTAGAGCCTTTCTCAGAACTTTTAAAAACAGTTGTTACCTTTATTATTATACAGTTATTTTTATATAATGTACAGTCTTCATTTAAAAAGAAAAATTCACATCTAAAAATGCCTTTAGATGTTTCAACTTTATTAGCCAAGTAACTATTTTTAATCTCTGGCTTATAGAAGTGTTCATCCTAGTCTAATTTTTATGATTGAATCACATACACACATATATTTTTATGAATGTCCAAAATTGTATACAAAACCATTACTTAAAAAACGAAACCATGTTAACTATCTTTCCTGTATTTTAAGCCAACAAAATAAGTATGAAAAGTTTGTCTATTTTCAGGGCTTGATTAACTATTTGCAAAATAAATATTTTAAGGTTACATCATAAATGAAACTGATAACTTTGAGTAACTGCAACCTATTCGATTACTGAAAACCTTCCAAGGATCATTAGTCAAGTTGCACGTTAGTGGTACTGTAACACTACTAAGAGATATTTAAGATGTCACATAGCTAAGATAATATGAAGAAATCCTTTGTGCTTGTATTTATGGTGAATATTTTTTATTGTTACAGGTTTTTTATTTATCTATTATTGCCTACATTCTATATCATCTGCACTTTTTTGTTGTATGTACTTATTCTTAGTTTATTTCCACTTGTCTTAGTTGGTATATATTTCCAATACATGAACATTTTATTTTGTTTAATCATTTGTGATAAAATTCATCATATTTATATAATTCATGACATCCATATAGGATGAAGGGAAATAGAACTCTCATAGTTACCTTTTTAATTAGCTTATATATTCATTTCTGGGATGTAAACTTTTAATGAAAAAGAATTGGCTTGTTGATTTGCTTTGTATTTATAAAGATAGTTGTAGGCTGTAAATAGTTGTACATTTTAGTTGGCAAGAGGAGAATACATATTTTAAAACCAGTTAAGTATTACAAGATTTCCTAATGATTGAATCAACAATCCATCTTTGTTTGTTGAATTGAATGCCATTGCGCAGGTTTAACAGCACAAAATAAACATTCATTTATTATTATATTAATACCAATTCCATGGAGTTTTATGTTACTAAATTGGTTTTGTACTTACTGTTGTATTCCATTAACTCTTCATCCTGCGAAGTCTGCCCATATATTTATTCTCTTTTTTTCCCACGTTTCATCCCTTCCATGCTAAAACGTTAGAAATGCATGTTAAAGAAGTTACCTTTGCCAACAATAGATTTATATGAATCATATCATTCCTTCATCTTTTATCATTACTCCTTTAACATTGTTTTTATCAATTACTTTCCAATTATTTAAAGGTGGACTTCTATTGGAACCTTTATTATTCATCTTTAAAAATATTTCTTTTGTTCAAATTATGACTAATTTAGTTTCATTTTATCAAGAGTATTTCAGTTAAAAATTTATTTCAATTCAACATTATTCCAGAAAATATTACTTTCAAAGATCAAATACAATCTATAGTGGAAGTGAAAAATCTTAAAATTTTCATAGACAATCAATAATAAATACTGTGTATCATCCTTTCCTCTTTCTTCTGGATACTGTAAGGGTAGGGTTTGATAATAAATATGTATGTATTAACAGTTTAGCCACACATTGAGTGTTGGCAGTACCACAGTGCCTGACTTAAGAGGAGTTTATTCTCTTGTTTATAACTGTTTTTGACTGATAAACCAGTATTTCTCTCTTTGGTTTTACAAAATAAATTATTAATTTAACATTTGAGAAAACTTTATGGACCATAATCTGTGAGTTACCCACATCCAACAAACCATGGTAGAAACTCACTGAGTTATATAATAAAAAATAAAGTTTTCCATAAAATAAAAATGGAATTTTAAACCTGATAATAAATTGATATTGCTCAATAACTT
>KZ308545.1:660467-729671 GCA_000376725.2 Ladona fulva
TTTATGTTGCATCATATTTTAACTATAACATGATGAAAGTGGATAACATTGTACAATTATTAGATTAATCTATTTGCATACAAATCAAAATTTGCTAGTCTGTTTTGATTTCAGAATTTGGTATATACTTGCCTTGAACAGCAGCTTTGACACCCATAGATGATACGGTTCTAATGTTTCCTCGTATGCCTTCCTAAGAATTGGTCTCATGTCCTCTGAAACATTTCCGGCTTCTGTTGATTCCAGCAAATAAGAATAAAACGTATGGAAAAAATCTAGACCCCTAAAATAGGGATATCAGATTGTATTAATATACATAAAATTATCATAAGTACATACAAAACTCCTTAATGAATACCTTCTTAACCAAAGCAATGAATCTATAGCAGTACATCCTCCATCATTTTTCTCAGACAAAATCATGTCATTTAAGTAAAAATATTTTTTCTGGTCGTCTTTATATTTATGGCTCAATTTCTGAAAAGAAAAAGTTCTTCACTACCATTAGGTTTTAAGGTAAACGAATCAATCGTATGAATTTGTACATCACCTCAATGTTTCCCAATAAGTCATTTTTCACTGGTAAAAAGAGAGCTCCAAAATGTTCTGTTGGATAAATTAATTTCACGTATCAAATATAAGAACCATAGACTTGCCAGAAAAAGGTTTTAAACGGATAAAATAATAGAGAAGACCCACCAGCTAGAACAGCAACACCCTTTGCGGACTCCAAGAACTTTAACGTCTCAATTTTTCCATCAGGACCTAACTTAGGAAAAGGTTTCTGAACCTTGGTGAAGAATGTTTCACTTTCAGTTTCTGATATCTCCCCATTTGATGCGGACATCACTGACACTCATTGATAACAAACCACGATAAATAAGTTTCTAAATTTACAATAACTATCTCTTATAAGTCAAGAATCGACCTTGTAATTTATAATTAAGTTATTACACCAACAGTAAAAATTCATGACGTGATTTGAAGGTAGGATAGTTCTTGGGAGACTGCGTGCTACGGAAACTTACGTAATGAACGTTTAAGCCAAGCTCATCAGTAGCAGCATTAAGTACTTATCGTTACAAAACGTACTGAACGACTTTCGTAGAGCATCGATCTCCGTTAAAGGTGATATAATTTTCAATCATTGTAACGTTTTCTTACGAAAATTCTCCCATCGATATGCACATTGTAAATCTCGACTATTTCCTTTTCTGCTGTCTCCACATGTCCACGATGTTGCCACACTTGCCACGTTAAGAGGACTCAAAACCATACGTGAGGAATTATTGAAGGGGTTTACTTCTAAAATAATTTTGGAAAATATCTGATATTAGATAATTTTCTTACTTAAAGGAAGAATAGAGGTCTACTTATGTAATCTGCCATCATGATTTAATGGTACGAACTTCCATTTTTCAATAAAATTCTTAATTTTTTTGAAAGTTCATTGCAAGGTTGCCAAGAGATTAATTCAAGTCCGGATCTGTGGTCTCGATACTTCTGAGTTAATTCTATGATTGTAATACATCTCTTCGGGTGTAGGGCTGTTGTATGTTCGTTTCTGGACAAAGTTGTGTATCAAATTCACAGTGAAGGACAAGCATTTAAAATGTTGGCATGATACCGCGATACCGCCACGGCGAAAACCTTTATTGTTTTGTCTTGAAAGTCTACTTTCTATCCCTTTGATCCCTTTCTATACCTCTTTCAATTGTATCCGTTGTATCCTAGTGATACAAGTTGGGGACGTGAAGTTAAGTCAAGATTAGAAAACGTACTTGGCTCTGTTGCCACAGAATAGTGTGACACTTATCACCTTTAGAGAATGGTATTTCTTAGTCAGGCTCTTCTCTCTAAGATCGTTACTCCCAAAGCTTTGTATAAACACCTTATGAGGGAATGTACTAAACTTCCACAAGGTGCAAAAGAATACTACAAGCATCATATTAGACAGGTGATTATCAGTAGAATTTTATTGAAACGATTTAATATTGATTGAACGTTAGAGATCTCGGTAAGTATGTACCACATATATTAACTTAGTGCTAAAAGTGTGAGCAACGTTTTAAGACAATCCCTATCCAAAGTAAACAATATCTGTTTGATTTCCCGTTAAAAACATTAAAGGAAGAAAACTAGATTGGTATTATTAGAAGTAAACTAGATGTTGTGAATACTTGAAAGTTATATTCATACATCGAATAGCTGTTCCACTGCAACTTATGGCAAATTTTCGGAAAGTTACAATGTTGCGTCCTGAACATCTTTGTAAAACTCTTTAATTATTGTGTGTGATTTCTTGTATAAGGAGAGGACCTGAGGTATTAATATCCGCAAGAATTATGTGAAATGATTGCTCATAATTAATTGAAAGGGAAGAGTTTTAAAAATATCTTTTTTTGAGGTCGTATTTAGCAAGAATGCATGTATTGCTTACATTCTAAGAACTATAGGTTCTCCACTTGAGAACATGCTACGCATTTTTACCTTAGTTGTGAGTTGCAACCAAATATGAAGATTCATGGTCTCTGACTTGCAAACAATGTGATAAAATTACTCATGGTTCGAGAGGCAATTATCCGTCATTGTCTGAAATAATTCGTATTTTTTTGTAGGTATTAAGTAAAAAAGAACTATGCTGCCAGGTATTGAAAAATAGCCTTTGTGTAAGAAATACTTGGTATATCAAATCAAATTTTTCTTTCGTGAAAGTTATGTCAATCATTTTAAATACATTTATACGAAGACTTCACAACATATTCTTATTTTCTTTATTAAGATGGTACTTATTCCTAGAATTATCTATCTTACTCAACACTGAATCATTTACGGAAAATTTAGTAATTTGTTTAATTTTTATTACAAAATCATGCATATAGTGAGCAAGAAGTCTTGAATAGCATTTATAGCATTAACTCATACGTCTTTCGTAAGAGAAAGATGGTTTTTTTGGAGTTGTGTTATTAAGAAATGATATAAGCCCATATCAGCATAAAATAATTAAAACCATCCCAAATTTCATTGGTTAACAGTAGTGTGGGTTTATTTTAATTCTGTACTCTTTAAAAATGATTTTTAACTGGTAGTTCTGTTCCAAGCATTTGAATCCCTCTTACAAGGCAAGCTCAGTTGCTGTTGTGGGTAGTATTAATGTAGATTTTATTGTTTTATTTCAGAGTTTTAAGCAGCATGTCTTTGAGCCTGACCCAAAAAGAGTGCAAGAAATCATTGAAAGAGCTTTACAAGATTGTGAATGGATATTGAAAAAGGTAACCTGAAATCATGGATGAGTTTCTTACCTTATAAAATGAGGATACTTTTTCCCTCAATCAAATTCTCTTTATTTTTCAGTATACCAAGAATTCCAAACCCTGATTTTCAATGTAGAGCTCAGTTGGAAATAATTTTTCCATGAATTAATGTGATTAAGTATTCCTAAAAAGCATGGGTTGGGTACCAGTAAAGAGCTTTTCTGTTGATCTTCAGCATGCCAACTTTTGGAATGCAGTAGATGTTTGGAATCGTGTTCCTCATGTATTAAATAGACGTATTTGTGGAGTGGAAATCCTTCTCAGAGAAGAAGTTTTAGATGACTCTGACGGTGCCAAGTTAATACATGCTATCGAAGAAGCAAAATTTTCATGTTCTAGTGCTACTTTTTGGAAAAAGGACACTGTCTTGAATACCCTGAAAACTGTTGGACTTTTCTTCCCTCTTGCAGATGATATTCCAAATATTGAGATTGTATTAAAAAAACTACTCCCTAAAGATAATGAGCATTACATGCCATGCTTAGAACTAGAGATTCTAGGTAAGAATAATATTTATTTATTAACTTCCTCAGGAATGCAAGAAAGCATTTCTTGCAGAGTTATTTAGAATATAATCCTATTTTTCTCATGGAATTTGATTTAAGTGTCACAGACCTTGTGTGATCAAGACTGGTTTCAAAATATTTTGAGGAGAGACTTTACTTTGATTTGGAAAAATTACTGAGCTTTCCTCAGCAAAACTAATAGAAAACTCAAGCCTTGGTAGTGCAATATCTACCTTCTTGCAGTAATTCAATAATTCTGTAATATTTATCTGTCGAAATCTTGGTAATAAGGAATTGACCGCCTCATGATTTGAGGAGTGTGTAGCTCTTATGAAATTTAAGTCAGGTGATATAACAATACTACAATTTTCTATCTAACATTTATTTTTCTGCTATAATTTTATTTGAATAGTTATAATCATAAACGTTTTCTTTGGGAAGCAGAAAAACCAGGAAGCTTAATCATTAGTGGACTACACCTTGATAGATTAAGTTTTTGATTTCTATATTTATAGTTTTATTTATTCTTCATACATAGTTTGAGTATTCCATTTTAAAATCTTTTATTGTGGTTGGCATATCTTAAATAAATGCTATTCTCTCATTCTAGATCATGACAATGAATCTGCAATCTATGTTTCTATGTTTTATGCAACATGTGAACCTGTGCTTACCCCACATATTCCATATCGCCTTGCATTACTTAAAAGTGATGTATCTAAAAAGCAATCTTACGTAGTACTCAGTGTATTCAGAACGGAAGAATCTGAAAGTTTAGATTGTAATTTATCAGATCCTGCTATTGAAAAGAGTGTTGAATGGCTTAAAAATAACCTTCTTCCCAAGTTTTGCAAGTGGGCTAAGTCATCTTCTAAAGCCATTGTGGGTGGCTCATTGAGGCTCATACCAATTGATGAGTATAATTCTCTTTACCAATCACTGAAGGCAAAGTATGCTTCTCCGTTAATAAAGGTTGGTATAATGATATTTTCTGATTTATTTTCATAAAATTGAGCATTAATGCATGATTTTTCCTATTATTCTCTGTTAATTTCTTGCAGAGTGTTTTTGAAGGGTACCTAAACTCTGTTTCCCTCTGTTGTAAAAAATTCAATTTCTTTCAAAGTCAAAAAAAACTTTTCTATAATCATAATTTTTCAACATGTTCTTGTTATTCAAGGCATCTTTGTAAGTTGGAAACAGCGGCTTTTTCCAGTTTAACCATATTTCTCTGCTAAACTCCCTGCCTAACAATCTTATATATAGAAACTGATGTTTTTTTTATGTATGACTCTTTAATATGTATAGTAAGAGAAGAGTAGATGTAATGGAGATATGCTGCAAAAGGAGAACAATCGAAATTTAAGTAGTCCGAGTAATTAATTAAATAAATTTCTTTGAATAGGAAGTGAAGTCTATGGAATTTACTGATAAATAAAAAATTTAATCAAGGCCGAAGTAAAGCTCTATAGCAAATGGAGCAGGATGTAGGAAGAAATGGTTGAAGGATGTCTTTCATATTTACATTTGTTACATTTAAGATTTTCCTTCCTTACTTTCCTTTACATTTCATCATCATTAGCAAATCATCAACCCTAGGATGTATTTGAGCTCAAGAAACAGGTGGGGGTTATCATAATGCTAGGCATGTATGCTGGATCAAAGGAAAAATCCAATCTCGAATGTTCAGTTTATATTGTTTATCTAGTTGGAGATTCTTCATCATTTCTAAATATATACCATTGTTAATTGGATTATGGCAGTAGCGGTAATTGCTTAGTAACTACCCTTTGCAATCTCAAAAGGTTGTGCTCATCACTTTAACATAATAATTTTTGTCTTTTTTGGGAGTGCATTTACAAGAAATATTAGTATTTTAAAAGTGCTTTGACAGTTGATGTCATTTTAGTCATATGAGCCCACAGCAGTATTCGAACCTGAGACTGCTTTCACCTAAGATGAACATGCTACCTACTTGGCTGTCCAGGAGACCTGCACATTATCTAGTTTTTACCACAACTTTTGTTTTTTTCATTCAGGGGTTAATTGGTACACTCATGTACGAGGCATGTCCCAAAAGTAAGGTCCCCATATTTTTAAAATATAAAAAAAAAATCTTTATTCAAATAAAATGTATATAGGACTGTTGTGCATATAAGTGCCATTTTTCAATCACCATTCCCTTGCATGCTCTTATTAAGGCACACACTTTTGAAGTTTTTTATGCCCTCCTCATAAAAACTCGCTGCCAGATTCTTTTCCAGGTACTCTGTGACTTTTTTTTCTCACCTCGTCTTTATTCATCCTTCTTCCAGCAAAATATTTCTCCAGGTTCAAGAACAAGTGGAAGTCAGATATCGCCAGGTCTGGGCTGGGTTATAATGCCCCGGCCTTACTGATCCAAAATGCCTTTTGTGTCACTGGCAACATGTCAACATTTTCAGCACCCACTGATCTCAAAGTTTATGATAACCCAGTTTTAACAATCTTTCAATCATGCTTTTGCTCACTCAAACCTTCCTTTAAGTTCTTGAACCATCAACTGTCGATCTTCATGAATTGTACTCTTGATTTGGTCCTTCACCTCGCCTGATAAGGAAGGCCTTCCACTTCTTGGTTCGTCATCAACTTCCGTCCATCCTTCTAAAAATTATCTACACCACTTCCTCACTTTTTTTGCATACATACAGCTTGTTCCGTAAATCTCCCTTAATTTTTTAATGGAAATCAGTGTTTCGCCCCTTAAATTAAAGAAATGAATTAAGGAACGAAGTTCTCACTGAGCATAGATGGGAAGGGTGGTGGCAGCAGCGGACGTGGAAGCAGACATTGCTAATGTGTGTCACACACAAACTAAGCATCCAATTTGGTCAGCTTGAGTAGCCATGGAAAGTGGAAGATCCAAGCTGCATAATAATGTAGCCAATTTTGGAAAAAAAAACATTTCCCTTGGGTGCTAGATGCTCTGGAGTAGGTAATTTTGGGACACGTGACATATCATCCGCAATAATTACATTAGAAAATTGTGATAGATGAGATAGGTATACAGGAAGAATTATAAGAGGTTAGTGTAACATTAGAAGCTGTTTCCAAGGTAACAAAATGGCCTTGAATTACAAGGATATTAATTGAAAAGAATAAGTGTAGACAATTAATTAAAAGTCTTTTGATTTTGAAAAAAAAAAAAATTCTGAAGCACAGAGATACGCTTTGCCTCTTATACTCAACTCATGCATGATAAAACTATTATTTTGTATTTCATTGATATACTTTTTCAAATTAATTATAAATTTTTCTATTGTCAGTATTGTAATTGTTTAGTTACAATTTTTTTCAAATAGATGTGGCCTGAAAGCACAGATCCCAAAAAGTTTATTCATGAAGATCTGGGAATAGCAGCTTATCTCCTCCTGTTGTGGAAGTCAGAAAGGCAACAGTCCAAATCAGAAAAAATGCAGACGTTTGTTGATGTAGGTTGTGGCAATGGACTTTTGGTTTACATTCTTAATGAGGAAGGACATCCTGGTGTAGGAGTTGATGTACGTAGCCGCCAAATTTGGACTCTTTATCCAGCGTCAACTAAACTTATGGTATGTTACACTTTCAATAAGTACATATAAAGGGTGATATTAATGAGTAGACTTACAAGACTCTCTCTTGGAATATATAATGATAAATAATAATTATCTTCCTTAATTAGGGCACTATTATTATTTTGTAGAAAGGGTTATTTATAAATTACGAAAAAAGATGAGCCAAATAAATTTTTTTCAGAGATGTGAGCATAGCTTCTTTCAAACCTCTTCCATGGATTATTATGGTCAAAATTGAAATAAAACAAATATTTATTACTGACACATACAGGAATATATTTGGCAAATTAACTGAAATTGGTTGGGAAAATTTGTTTTATCTGATTGTATTGTACAAATCTTTATATTTTCTATTTGGAACCTTGGATTTGTTGATGATATTTCTTTTCTTTTATAAACATTGTGAACAATGAATTGAAGTTTTCTTTAAAAATTTTTGAGGTTTTAAATTATTGCCTTTTGTACATCTGAAGTAAAATTGGCAATTTCTACTCTAAAATTATTTATTAAATTTTCAGTAGCATTTTCCATAGCTTATCATAAAAATTACAATTTTGGAGTTGTTCTCTTTTTTCCTGCTTGTGATCTTTGAAACTTAAGGTGATGGCATCCAGCAAGCTGAAACTCAGAATGTTCTAAAGTTGGAGTAGTTAGACCAGAACTTTGAATACTACTTAAGACAAACAATTGAATACTAACATTCTCACTTGATTTATTGATGAAATTCAAATAGCACACTATGAGGAATGTATTACATTACGTTCTTGTGACAACAAGCAAAATTCACATTGTTTTACTAGTGAGTTTTATGGAGTGAAAATGACAACATGGGATAAGAAATAACTGAACTATGTCTACTCTGTCATTTCCAAGCTCACTTTGTGGTAACTGGATTGATGCCTCTGTTTTTCAAAAAATACCATACCAAAACAGGAATGAAGAAGGAGCAGTAATTGTAAAACAGATTATGCAATTGTTCACTAATTCATTTAAATGATTTTATTTCAGGTTTGCACTGTAAATCCCATGGAAATTGTTCCGTTCCCAGCTGCAGACTGGCTTATTGGTAATCATTCAGATGAGCTGACTCCATGGATTCCAGTCATTGCTTCAATGAGTTCATTTTCACGTTTCTTTGTGCTTCCATGCTGCCCTTATGACTTTTATGGCCGTTACGGTAGGCGGAATCCCAGGAAGAGTGTTTATCAA
Organism: Ladona fulva; assembly: GCA_000376725.2. Classification (NCBI taxonomy): domain Eukaryota; kingdom Metazoa; phylum Arthropoda; class Insecta; order Odonata; family Libellulidae; genus Ladona; species Ladona fulva. The sequence goes on from KZ308545.1 coordinate 669,090, forward strand.
GAGTATTTGGAGTACATTCAGAAGGAAGTATGTGAGAATTTATGCCAATTCACATGTCAACAGGATCGATTAAGAATACCTTCCACAAAAAGAATTTGTATTGTAGGAAAAAGGACTTCTAACGAGAATGGTGATTTATTGCATGGACACATATCTCCAAGCCAGTTTTTGGCATCTAATCTCAGTTATAAAAAATCACAAATAACTCCTAACGTTGGTGTTATAGAAAGTTCGTTTGTTCCTCGTCAATCTGTGGAAAAGGTGCGGAACTGCACTCAAATAGAAAAGGATGTGATTAGTGAAGTAGTGTCCTTGGTTGCTGCTGAGCTTCTTGCTGAATCCAAAGAAGAGAGAAGCAAGGGAAAATGGAACTGTGGTAGGAAGGTGTCTCTAGAATCGCTAGCTAAAATCATACCTACTCATCTCTTAATGAAATTGAAAAAAGAATCTGGTGGACTTCAGACACTATTGAGAAATAATCATTTCATATTTAAAGTTACTGGAGGAATGGTTGAATTCAGAAAACCAGAGGTTAAAAAATATCAAAATGAGAGTACCAAAGGTAACTTAAAAAATAAAGGATCTAAATTTAAATGGAAATCAAGACCTTGTTGGTTCCACAAACATCATCCAGATGGCTGTCCTTTGGAAGATGATGCATGTAGTTATGTGCATTAAAAATAATTAAGCCAATAATGACAGAATTATTGTTTTACTCCATACCTCTATTTTGTTAGTGCACAAATGCATTACCTTCGTAAAGCTAAACAGATGGTTCTTAATACTCCTTGAAATGAATACTCTGTCTTATAGCCATGCATTTTGATTCATCAATTGCAATTGTGTTTGTTTTCACATTGATATCTTCCTCCAATTGTACCTGTGTTTGCAGCAATTGACGTAAGGCTGATTTTGCCTAAAAGATAAATTTATATTCAGAATTACTTTTTCCACATTGTACAAACTCGAAGAATTTTTATCTTACCGATCCTAGATTTTCTTGCAAATCCTTAACAGATTGCTGTAAATCTAGCAATTCTTTTGCCAATGCTAATGCAACAGTATCTCTGAAAAAAAAAAATCATTGGAATTTAATGCATTCATTATTTTATAATTGTAAAAATATAGTAAATACTCAGAGATCTGCATTAAGGCTAATTTGTGCAACATATTCTTATTATACATACTCTTGCATACTTAATACTTAACATAATATAAAATCTGCTGTTGCTATTAGAATTTCAACTTCTAACTACATCAATTTCCATCTAATAACATATTAATTTCTAAATCTTACTTGCAGTGTTCCACATTAGGACGCTGTGCCCTTAAACCCAGACGTGTATGTGCCAAAGCAACATATTTTTCTTTCTCAGAGATTGCTTTCTCAAGATGTAGTATATTATTTGTTAATACGTTTGCTTCAGCAATGACCTGCAATGCAATATTTTATAGCATATATCGTTTCAAGATTTACAGAAGGTTAAGTTGGTAAGTCAATGTTACCTGTTTATGTTCATCTTCCAGTTTATTTTTGATTTCTTTTGTATCATCTATTCTTCGTCCAAAAGCAAGGTTAGTTATTATGAACTGTTTATTTAAATCTTCAGCAGTTTGTTTTATAAGCAAGTTCAGGCAAGGCTTCAGTATTTTTGAATTGTTTACTTCTTTAACTGCTGTAGATAAATTCTTCTGTGTGAATTCATCCCATTCTTTCTCTGTTGTAATCCTGAAACATAACTTCCATGCACATTTTGACAAAGTTTATACCCCTAAATTATCTCTTGAAATGCATATTACTCATTACTGAGAAGCAACCAGGATGGGAACACTGTCATATTAATGATTTTTTATTTTATATGTAGATTGAAAATACTTATTACTGAAATACTTATTTTACTAGCATCTCTTATTCTGAATTAAATTAAATTTGCAACATTCAGTATCCTGAAAAACCTAGTATTATAATAAATGCATCATTGTAAATGTTGAACTTATGCTATTGTTAAGTTCAAAATATAAACATTGCTTTATGACTAAGGAGAATATAAATAAAGCCATGTTGTTAAAACCACAAACAAAATCTTTGTATGCATTAGTAGGTAGATTTTCAATTCCTTCATAAAATGCGAATGAGTGGAATAGTTATTAAATCCTAGCTTGAAGGATATTTAAGATTGATTGTAATGCTTGTACACAAGATAAAAGATATAAATTAATTGATGAAGTGCATCAATTTCATAATGCTTGTTGTAATCATCATCAAATTCAGTCATTATCCAGTGGAGGAAAAGACTGGTTGGATAATTTTATTGCGATACTAAAACAAATGTACCATTTTCATTCTGGGTGATTCTGACATCACAAAGAAAAATTACTCCTTCAGTCTCCAATTAAACTGGATATAATAGAAAGTTATTTACGATATCATGTAATCTTAGCGTTCCACTTCAAGGACTTATCATCAGTGTTAAATGGTTCAACTGGTGAACAGCAAATGTTACATACCCCAAGTTTATAGGCAGTTTTCCCCCGTACGTTGATAATCCAATACTTGTTTCTTTTAAGTTGGCACATTTTTCATCGATTTGGAGGGCCTTTCCCTTATCTAACAGATCTCGATCAAGGAAAAAGGCTACTGAGCGAAGCAAACGCGACTGCTCATTGCATTGCTCTAATGCACATGAAATAGACGTTTGAACTCCTCCTATAAATGCGATTTCTTTCAGCAACTCCAGTTCTACATCGTCTCTGACTAAATCAATGCCCAATCTTCCCTCCCTGAAAATAATTAACGTTGAATTTCAACTTTCTATAAATGGAATTTGTCCGAAATGATAACTTGAAAGTGATTTACCTCATAGTCAAACATTTCTTGCTGAGTTCAAGCGGTAACTCTGTTGCCTTCAACGCATTAAGTAAACGTTTCTGTATTATTGATAGATCATTTTCTTCATTTTTCACATCCTTTTTAGATTTATTTAATTCATCAATGTGATACTTAATGTCGCTAATCCTAACATCAATTTCCTTGTTGACCTCATCTTTATTAAGCTTACTTTTATCATCTGCTGTAGTTGCAGTTCGGTATGACTCGTGAATAATAATATTGGATATCTTTTGCTCCCTGTCGGCTGCTTTTAATCGGACGTAATAGTTACTGTACCACTCCTGTAAATTAAATCGAGGTGCGGCTGGAAACATTATTCCTGACATCGATAAAGAGATTTTTGAATTTTTCTTAATAAATTGAAAATAGCAATAATATGCTCGAAGCGACTAATTAGTTCTGTGAAAGCAAGGAACTATTTCTAATATTTATATACGTCGTCTCCTTGGTTACGTCGGCTATTATTTTTTCATGCCGCTTTCTCGTTCAAATCGGATGGTCGGAGAAAAATATATCGATATGTCGATACATCGAAAACAGATTTGAATCTCCGGCAATCGAGGGAATCGATCGAGTCGGACTAGTGTTATTTGGGTTTGTACTGGGTGTAGGTTTGGAGTGATAGAAATTTAGTTATTATATAAGAAATTAGCCCATTATTTAATGTTACTGAATGGAGTTCGTAAAATTTAATGGGAAATATGAGATAAAGCGAAGAGAAAACGCAATCTTAGGGTACAATATCTTATACATCACAAGAGAATATATAATGTGGTATCGGTAATTTTTACCGCCATTATCATCTGTTTTGACACGAAGCATCGAGAAGGAAAGAGTTGGTAATTCAATTGTAATTCTTAGTTTCAGAAGGGAAGCAATATTTCTTTTTGGAAGTAAATATCAATTTTTGATAATCTCTTCGATTTCTAATTTTGGCTCGGATTGTTTTGATATCCCTTGCTGTTTGTTGATGTTAGCGAATTCCCCATTGTTATTTCGTGTGATAATTTTTCATAAAATTATCAAAATGCCTTTTATTCCTGACAGGTAATACAAAAGTTGCTTTTTAAACTTCAAGATGTCGAAAAGACCCGCAGAAAATGAATCGGGGTCGAGTGGCCAGCCACCTTTTAAAAAGGTGCAGTTTGAACCGATGCGTATTGGACCAATATCAACTTTGGAGGAAATGGATATGAAAGTCTTACATTTCCAAAATAAAAAATTGGCGCAGGTTTGTTTTTATTTTTTGTTTATATTTTTTTCGATTCTTATCACAGCTTTGCTTTACACGTCTTACTAATCATTGAATATTATAGCGTTTAGAACAGAGGCACAGACTTGAGAAAGAACTGCGTGAACGAATTGAACAACTCGAGAAGCGGCAGACACAAGATGACGCTGTTCTCAATGTAGTAAATCGGTATTGGAACCAGCTTAATGAAGACATAAGAGTCTTACTGCAAAGGTTTGATGCAGAAACGGCAGATGAGAGCGAAAACAGAAGTAAGTAAATCGTTTTTGAGGTAATTTTGATTACCAAGGGATGATTATTCCAGGTTTGAGTTAAGTCAATTATTCCTTGAGTTCAATGAATATTTCAACTAATCTTAGTTAGCATAGAGTCATCATTCCGTTTTTTTATCATTCAAACTAATAGTGTGTATTACTTGCCTTTTCTCTGAGTAAATCTTTCAAGCCCATTGTAAGAATTATTTTTTTCGACCACTTATACATAGCTCTCCGAAACTGACTATCTTTTGGTTTCTCTTTATTTATTAGGGGTTTTAATAGTTTCAAAATCCTGAATACAATATTGAGAAATTTCATGTGTGTAGGTATGTGCCATCTACCTATCTCCAGGTTCATGTGCTAAGAAACTCTTCTCTTAATGCCCTTTCTTTATTTCTTGATAATTTATCCCACCCTTCTTCTTCTTCTTAGTACAATATGTCTTCCGACAGGTTTCAACTGGATACCCTCCATCGCAGTCGGTCCTGAGCATCTTCTTTCATTGGCCTGTAACTTCGGCCATTTTTTTATGTCATCCAGCATTCCCAGTCTTTTTCTTCCCCTTCCTCGTTTTCCTTCTATTTTTCCTTCAATAATTCTTCTAAGTAGGCAATTGTGGCATAGTATGTGTCCCAACCAAGCTGTCTTCCTCTTTTTTATTTTCCTCAACAGCTTTCTTTCCTCTCCTATTCTCAACAGTACTTTCTCATTTCTAATTTTATCATTCCACTTCACCTTAAGCACTTTCCTCCACAACCACATTTCAAAACTTTCTAAGTACTTTTCTTCTTTCCTTTTAATTGTACATGTTTCACTGCCATAAGTAACCACACTCCATACATAACATTTAGCAAATCTCTTTCTCAGATTCATTGGAATTTTACATGCTGTAAGAAGTCCTTTCACCTTCTCGAATGTTTTTTTACCCATAGCTATCCTCCGTTTTACTTCCTGGGTACAGCTCCCATTCTCAGTCACTAAACTTCCCAAATACTGAAATGATTTCACTTGCTCAACAATTTTTCCTTCTACAGATAAATTTATGATTGCTTCATTCCTGCTTATTCTCATCACTTTTGTCTTTCCGACATTTATGTTCATTCCATTTTCTTTCCCCACCCTTGCAATACTCTCCATATACTGTGGCTCCTCTTCTGTTTCTGCTAGTACTGCTTGATCATCTGCATACTTTACTGTCTTTTTTGTTTCTCCTCCTACCACTACACCTCTTGCCTCTTCTAATGCTTTATTGGTCAGCTCTTCAGCATAAATATTGAAAAGAATTGGTGACAAACAACATCCTTGTCTGACACCTTTTCCAATACCTATCTCATCTGTCTCTCTATTTCCTACTCTTATCAGAACTTTCTGTTTTGTATACAGCTCTTTTAATAATCTTCTATCCTTCCAGTCTATGCCAATATCTTTTAGAATCCTCAGAAGCACCACCCAGTTGACTTTGTCGAATGCCTTCTCCCAATCAACAAAACGTATGTACAGGTCCTGATTCACATCTAACATTCTTTCACCAATCAAACTTAGGCATCCAATTGCATCTCATGTTTCTTTGCCTTTTCTGGATCCGAACTGGTTTTCTCCCATATTTTCTTATTTTTTTTCTATATATTTTGTGTAATAATAGTCTTTCTTGTTATAGCTTTGATAAAATGACAAATAAAGCTAATTGTTCTATAATCTTTACATTCTTTAGCATTACTTTTCTTTGGTAATGGAACTAGCACTGACTTAAGTAATATTTCAGACCAAATTCCCGATTCATATATCCTACTGACTAGACTGGTCAATCTAGACATTGCATTATACCCTAATGCTTTCAAAGCCTCAGATGGTACTCTATCACAGCCCAATGCTTTCTTTTTCCTGAGATCATGAATCGCCCTTTCCACTTCAAATCTTAGTATCCTTGGTCCTTTATCATCTTCTGCACATTCACTTTTTTCTTCCAGCACTAGCCTTGAATGATCAGCCCATGAATCATATAATTCCTCTACATACTTAGTCCACACTCTCTTGTTTTCTTCCATGCACAACATCATTTTTCCAACTTCTTTTAACACTCCCTGTTTGCTTATTTTTCTTGGTTCTCTTTTTGTTACAGTCTTAACTGTTCTGTACATTTCCTCTAATTTTCCTTGTTTTTCCAGTTCTTCTATTTCTTCACACTGTTTCTGAATCCAGTTCTCTCTAGCCTGATCAGTCAGTCTCCTTAATTCATTATTAAGTTTTCTATGTTGTCTTTGCCATCTTCTGTGGAGACATTCGTCCATTTTGTCTAACATACTTTCAGTAATACACTTTTTTATTCCTTTTCTCTGTCATTTCTCCAACTTCTTCCTCTAAAGCCTTCAGTATCGTATTTCGAATAGCATCCCATTCCTCTGTTATCTCTTGGTTTTGTTTTAAATTGTATAGTTTATTATCCACATTTTGAGCATACTCTTTTCGAGTACTTTCATTCTTCAGCTTTTCAACATCCCATTTTCTCATCTGTTGTCGTTTTCCAACATGCTTCAGCCTTGTTTGTACGTCTACCACAAGCAAGTTGTGGTCTGTGTCAGCGTCAGCTTCTGGGAAGGTTTTGGCATTCTTGACACAGTTTTTGAATCTTTGGTTTACAATAATAAAATCTATCTGATATCTAGCAATATCCCCCGGTGCCTTCCATGTATATATCCTACGTGGATGGTTTATAAACCATGTATTAGCTATCCAAAGGTCCAAATGTTCACAAAATTCTATCAATTTTTCTCCTCTTTCGTTTCTCTTTCCAAGTCCATGTTCTCTGACTACATATTTCTCTCTTCCTTTCCCCACTATACTATTCTAGTCTCCCATTATTATTGTTCTCACTTGTTCTTTCTCATTTTCTTCATAAACTGCCTCTATCTGCTCATATATCTGGTCTACGAGAGAGGAGAGGGAGTACCTGCTATGAAGTTAGCCAAATGAGATTTTTCGATTTATTTATCATAGATATTCGGATATATCTTATCCCTATGGTCTGTTGGACACTAAATCATATGTTAAAACGATATATATTAATTGTAAATTGGTGATTTACAACAATCTCTCATGTGTAGATCGGTACTGAATTTTGTACTTCGCAATTAAAAGTTGACTTGTACTTGAATGTCCGGTATTTGTCTCATTCATGTTTCTCATCCCACCCTATCTATTGTCAATTACTCTTCCACCATCTTGCACTGCTTTTTCCCTTGAATTCTACCTTACAGTGACACCTCAATTTACTAACTTAATGTGCTCTAATTTGAATTTTTTTCAAAGTGAATCTTGAATCCTTGTTTTCCATCTTACCGTTTTGGTTTTTAAGTTATTTTCTAGAAATTTAGTTCGTATCTAGAGGTCAAAATGGAGTAAGAAAAATGATATTTTGATAAGTTTGCATGTAGAGCAGGATATTAAACAAGGTAACTTTTTAGTTATCGATTCCTTTGCAAAATTTGACCCCTGTATCTCCAGCTTCTTGTGTGTTTTTGTATCGACTCTACCTAGTTTTTCCATTCTATGCTGTACCTATTTCCCATAACCTCCGTACTTTATTTCTTCCATAGCGTTCATGTTTTGTACTTGTACAGCAAAACATTCCAGACTTAGAGTATTGGAATTATTTGCTTACCAAAGCCTTTCATTATCAGTTTCCTTAACCTTGGGAAGACTTCTTTGTCTTTCTGATTTTTTTTCTAGCCTTGTGTTGCACCTTCCATCCAAGAAATAACACTACCCAATTACAGGATTTGATTACCTTTTCCAGTTTTTTTTCATCTTCTTTGATTGTTAATGTGCTAATTTTCCCATCATAAATGAATATTAAAACTTCAAACTTTTTATTATTTCAAACATTAATGGCTCAGGTTCAATTGCAAAGTGTCCAAGTTTCAAATTTTAGATTTGCTTACAAATAGGAAAAACCAACTTCTTCTGGTGAATTTCTTATTAACAATCTCAGCACAGCTCTGTAATCACAGGAACAGCAACTTTAATTTTTCTCCCAAGTGAGGAAAAATGGAGAGCTGTGAAAGTTAGATAGCAGTTTATTCATGAACCTGCATTAATTGGCATTTAAGGCTTATTCGAAATTAAAATCTTCTCATTAAAACCTTCAAAGAGAACAAAGACAATGTTTAACTATTCATTTTAATTATTAAATGTTTTAGTGTAAAATAATATCTGAAAGTAGACTTAGGACCCAATTTGATGAACTTGTAAGGCTAAGGTTTACAGTGTGAGCTAGTGCATGGAGGCACACCTGTACTTGGGAATAAAAATTCAGAGCTACGTATTATCTGTGTTTTTTATGTATGTAATTGTCGCTTACAAGTTTTTTGGGAAAGATTTCACAATTTCAAGATTAATCATCTAAATGGATTCCTTTGCTGCATTGTAACTTTCCTGTTCTGAGTGGCATCTTTTATCTTCAGGAAAAACGTCAAACCCTCCACCTCTTGTTTAGTTTACATATGCTAAAATGCCATTATTCTGTTTTGCTGGTCGATGAATGTCCCCTTTACTTGATCTCCGCAACCACTTAACCTTTTTCCTTGTTGGGCGGAATATTTTTTCTGCAACAATCTTTAGATATTTTATAATGTATCATCTTTTAATATTAAATATGAAACCTCTCTTGTTTAAAATGTATTTGGAACCTAGTAACTCATTTGATCTATTTTATTAGCTGAAAGGAATTGCTTTCAGTCGTGAGGCAATTTCAATCGTGAGTGATTTTTAATTTGACACTCAGTGCCTTAAAGATATTATTATTAACTAACTACTGTTAACTATCATTATTACCAAACTATTATTTTAGATATGGTTTCAGATTGTTGAAAATTTTTAACGGAAAAAGTGTTTGTTATTTTTTATTTTTCTGGGGAAATTTTGCATTAAGGAAGTGCTAGTTGGGTTTATATCTTTTTTCTGAAGTATAATGTATTCATTTTTGTGTATATTTGATATTAATACTGAATGGATCCGCTCATTGGCAATTCTTATGCATAGATTTACTCCTAAAATTTTACAGAAATAATCTTTTTCTCAAGTTAGTTAATTTTCCATCCTTTACTAATTATCAAGCCATATTTTATTATGTTTCTGTGTATTAACAATGAGAATATAAAAAAGAGTTTTTACTCTTAAAAGTTTCTTAAAACAGGTTTGTGACATTAATTTTTTAGAAAGTTTGGCTTTCAAGTTATACTTGTATGGAAGTATATTTGGTATATAAGGGATGTAAAAGTTAGTCAAATCATATAACAATTAATATTTGCAGGTAACAAGTGTATTTTTAGTTTTCAGTTTACATTACATACAGTTTACATACATATCTTTGTAGTTTTTGAAATTTTTAGCTCCCATAATTCCCTAAATGTTGAGTTTTCCAAATTAAAATCAAGCAGTTGTTTTCAATCTGCCATCAATAAAGTGAGAAAAAAATAAAAATCTATCAGTATACCTATTGGTGAATTTTTTTAAGAGCCTCTAATTTATGGTCATTGAATTATTATCCTCTTTTCCAGATGAGAATGAGGCTACAACATCATTCTTAATGCAGCTGTCAACTTGGGACAAAGAAGAGCTGGATGAAAAGCTTGCCAATAGGGTGCAAGTCTCAAAACGTGCAGTAGCTAAAGTGATTCAAGCATTTGATCGCTTAATGCAGAGGAATGAGAAAATCACCCTAGCTCTAAAAGGAGAGCTGGAGGGAGGTAATTAAATATTCTGTGTGTACATTAAGGTTGAGCCACAGTAATTTTAGACTACAAAACAATTGTTCATTATCCTATTTGGGAATAGCCTGCATGTAGCTGCTTCTTTAATTCATGATATTACTTATTTTCTGGTTCTTTTATGTATTCTTTGCTGTAAAGTCTTCTGGATTTTTGTTAATTGGTTGTAACACATTTCTAAGACAGTGAAGCACCTTAGTTTTAAAATTATTAATTGCAGATTGTTTTTATTACATTAAGTGCAGAATGGAATAGAAATTTATTGATCCAACTGAAAAATGGTTGGTGATGTACTACTAATACTACAACTATACAACTAATCTTCCAAGGATTATAAATCACCAGAGTTGTGGTAAATCAGTTTAACATTCAAATTTGTGAAACTATAGCATAGTCTAAGATGCCAAACACCCATAGTTTGTGTAATTTTAGCTAGTTATCATAAGAAAATCATTCTATAATTATGGAATGACTGCAACAAGACTAAATAGCCCTTTATGCAGTTGCTATTGTCCCTTCTTGGATTGAGGACAAATTAACTTTTTCTTTTCTTTTTTAGGTCAATTTATTGCAATTTAATACTCTGACTTACACAATCAACAATAAATAATCTTGTTATCTTTGAGAATTGTTGACATTTTGCAGCGTTGCTTAGAGTTTATCTAACTATAATTGATATTTGTAGAATAAACAGCTTGATTGTTTTCATTTAATTACAGTTGATGAAGTCCCTAATATGGATGAAACCATTCGTCAAGTTAATATTGAATTACAAGGTGAAAATCGCAACCTCCAGGCTCTAAACACCGCTCTTCATGAGAAGTACCACACTATTTCTCTCAAGGTGAGTTACTTTCCTGCCCTACAAAAATTCAGCAGACTAGCTTTGATAGACAAGGAAAAGGGTTTTAGGTACTTGGCAGGACAAGGCATGCACCTAGGAAAATTCCCAAGGAGAAACAGACATGAAAAAAGTCTGATAGAACCAGGACGGTCCCGGTTCTGTCAGACTTTTTTCATGTCCGTTTCTCCTTAGCTTTGATAGTACTAGAAATGTTGTCCTCTTAAGGCGATTTCAAATCAAACAACATCTAAAAGGTATCTTTCAATTTTGGTATCAATGAAGTTAAAAGGGCTGGAGGTTAAGAGGCTTCTTTCCTGCAATCCATTTTGGGAAATCACATTTTCTCTGAACAAGAGCCTCTGTGTAATGCTATTTTTGCCTTGCCAGTTTCATGAACTCTATCTTGAAACAGCAAACAGCTCAACCCATCTGCAGCAGTGGATATTTCAAAAGGATAGTTGTTACAATTAAAAGGTTTTCTTTTTGTTGGAAATGTCTCTGAAGTTTGTTAATTTGTCCTAAATTATACAAAGTTAAACCACTTTCATAACTTTGATTTTACCTATGAATTGATTACTCACCAATTGTTACTCCTAAGTATACTATTTTGTAAGAGGTATAAAGAAAATCTCAATCTTGTATATCAAGATGCATACATTCCTGAATATATGTTAATAGTAATTCATGAATTAAAGTAAATAATGGACTATTGCCTAAGAGTTTCCTGTCCCTCTTATACTCGAATTTCTGTTTCCATCTCAACAACTTTGAGTTCTGTGTGATTGAATGAATTATTATTATAAAACTCTTTATTTGGTGAGGTTAGGCCTATGTAGGCCTTTCTTATACCTAACCTCTGAAGTCATACATTTCGCATTGAATTTAGGAAATTAAAAATTATTTTTAAAAATGCAGTAAAAATTAATCTACAGTAATTTTCCTATACTCTTAAGTACTTTTAATTTATTGAAAAGTTAGTTTTATAACCAAATGAATTCCTTTTGTATTTATCTTCCCCCAATGAAATTATATAAAGTGAAAGTTCAAGATTACAAGTGGTTGTCAAGTTGATGATGACTTATAGGAAACTTTATCTTAGAAGATATTGCTATATTAGATCAAATTTTTGTCATCTTGGAATTAAAAAAACATTGATGACAATAATAAAAAGCTTTGTTGAAGAATGAGAGTCATTTGAACACGCCCATGGGAACCTTTTGGTTAAATGAATGACATAATTTTATGGTATTTCAGGCCCTTCTGTGGCATTAACTCTCTTATCTTATTGTTATATTGGAAACAGCATCAAATTATTTGCTTAGAAGTAGCACAATTCATTCCTATGGAAAAATTGACCTCTATGGGAAGTTCAAGGGTTGGTCCATGAAACCTAGGCATCATATCAGATTTTGGGATTATTTATTATCGAATTTATGATTTTTTTATATTTGCTACATTCTGAATAATGATTGTGACATTTATTTTTAAAATGTTAATTACTTTGATGTAACCATTATGTTGTTTAACCACCAATGAAGTGAATGAACTGGTACAACTCATGTGACTCTGGAACAAATAAAAACTATTCCATTCTATTTCCTGAAAACCACATTTTTCTAGATCTTCTGGTTTAAGCTTCATGGTCTGTGGCAAATAAACACAAAGTTAATTTTGTATGTTTGATTTTAACCTCTTGGTTTTGCTGCTTGGTAAAATAGATTTTTATTCATGTAAAGTGTGAGCAAGAAAGTTAAATAATTAAGTATCTGAAATCCCAAACATTATTGGGATTCCAGTGATTTATGTGGCATCTTAAGAGAATGAGTGAAGCTAAGATCATTAATCTGTGCAAAGCATTTCATCCTGGTCTTTCATTTGTTTAACATAATTTTTAATAACTGTTTATTTATTTATTTCTAATTACATTGCAATTTAATCATCTGGCTAGGTGGCAACACTATGCATGATTACATAGATTTTCTTTAGTTTGTTTTTTTAGACAATTGTTTTGTAAATTTCATTTAATCAGAAGTGCTATAAGTATTGTAACAACACATCCACAGATTCATGAAATGGTTTACTTTAAAGGCTTATTAACATATTCATTGTGTAAATGCCTCTGTTGAGTAACAGTTTCTAATCCCATTTTAATAGATGGCAGAGTTGCAGGATGCAGTTATTGAGAAGGACACCAAGGCTGCTGAATTAAGAAATCAGATTGATGATTTGCGGTACGAATTTTCCAAAACTCGCCTAAGAAGTGACAAGTTGGAACACCATTTGGCTGAAGCATTGGAAAAACTGAAGGCATATCAGCAAATTCATGGCGATGATAAGCTCCCTATTCCCAAACCTACAACCAGTGTCTCTCAGAAGAAGGTAAAGTAGTGAAAAATTTTATGAGAGCTCTTTTTGATTTTTACCGTGAGAGGTTACCGTGTTTCTCCTTAAGTAAGACTAGGTCTTAGATTAACCTTTCCTTTAAAGACACCTTAGGGTTATTTTCAGGGGTCTTGTTTTTTTTTCAAGTATAACAATCTATATTCTTATTCAGATATATACGTATTATTTGTATCTAGTTATACAATCATTGTTAAGTAATTCAGTATGTCTGTTATGTCACTGGACGAACAAAATTTCTGTCTTCTGTTTTGACTGATGGATTCAATATGTCAGTCTGGCTGACTATGGCTATATTTTGGGTAGGGCTTTAAGAAGAACATCCAGGAAAATCATGTTAGGGCTTATTTTTGGGGAAACACAGTTGATAGTTTTAAGACTTAAAGCTCTTTCTGCACATTCAGTATCTTTATATCTATAATACCAAGGTGAGTTTTACCTGTTTTAAAGGGATGTAACATTCATCTGACTTTGATCTTACAAGTGAGTTAGAAAGAAATTTTTGTATTATTGAAAATGAATCAATATTGGGGAGAGAAAAAATGAGGTACAATGTTGCACACTTGCACAATTCTTTATTTCTTTAAGGAGTATCAGTCCTTTCAAATGGTGACAAACAACATCCTTGTCTGACACCTTTTCCAATACCTATCTCATCTGTCTCTCCATTTCCTACTCTTATCAGAACTTTCTGTTTTGTATACAGCTCTTTTAATAATCTTCTATCCTTCCAGTCTATGCCAATATCTTTTAGAATCCTCAGAAGCANTTACAAGTGAGTTAGAAAGAAATTTTTGTATTATTGAAAATGAATCAATATTGGGGAGAGAAAAAATGAGGTACAATGTTGCACACTTGCACAATTCTTTATTTCTTTAAAGAGTATCAGTCCTTTCAAATCAAACCAATTAGATCACACAAATGAGTGTTAAATTATTTCTTTCTTATTTTAGATGGAAGAATTGCAAAAAGAGCTGGAAGAACAGAGAGAGTTGGCTCATAATAGACTTTTGGAACTTGACCGATTGCATCAACAGCATCGTGATTGCCTGAAAGAAGTTGAAAAGCTCAAGATGGATGTAAGTTATCTGCAGCTATTGAAGAATAACAGCATTTTATTGTTGAATTCATGACCTGTTCATGGATTCTAGAAGATGTTTAAATCTTCCAACTTAAATCAGGGAGTTATCTTAAATTATGGCTTTTCTTATGGATATCAGTTTTGTCAGTCACTGCAGTTTATCATTTATACGAAATCCTAATTTTCATGTTGTCGTATTGCACACTTGAGTTATCGTATCGTGATATGACATGGGATATAATAACTAAAGTCAACTTAAGTTTAAATAAAAATGTTTTATTAGCACTGTATGAAACTTACATTGAAGCCGGACTTGGCAATCCTTGGCTGATGGGTAACTAGCGTAAACACGGGGAGTGCAACGCATGGTCAAAGACAGCACAGGAGGAGAGAGAGCGGAGTGTGGCCCCGGGTCTTATGAACCTAAGAGGCCACGGAAGGGAAGTGCGGCCCCGGGTCTTATGAACCTAAGAGGGTGCGGAGTGTGGCCACGGGTCTTATGAACCTAAGAGGCCACAGGGAGTGAAGGAGAATGAATGGGGTCCCTGTGCATGGAACGGTTCCTATTTATAGGGAGAAAAGGATCGGAGTCAGGGTGCATAAGGGTGGGGAGGGCAGAGGTCACGGCGGAAAGCGTATGGGAAAGGAATGCAGAAAGTGAATGGGAGATGCTGTGTCGCCAGAAATGTTTGGATTTAGGCGTCTGGTCAAGTGGAGATCGTCGGGTAGGATGGGGAGAGGGAAGCGGAGGGTAGAGGAAAAGGAACAAGGCGTTGAAAGAAGTTATTGGGTCACTTGCCCTCCACAACAATGTTAATAAAAACTTGTTTGCTTTGAGACACTGTGAAAATTGGAATTTTTTCATAATTGAAATGAGGCCTATTGATTCATTTCTGCAAATAATGATTTGTATTATCAGGATGGTTTTATTTGGTAATATATATTGTAAAATGAACTAGGATTACATTAATTGTGAGCTCTGCTTGGATATAAATATTTAGTAGTGCTGTTTGCTTTGATCAAATTAATTGGATTTCATATCGCATATCATATCTATTTTATTTTTGCTGGTAATCTCATGTAAATGGCCATTTTGCAGATTCGTCAACTGCCAGAATCTGTGATAGTTGAAACAACAGAGTACAAGTGCTTGCAATCTCAGTTTTCTGTACTTTACAATGAATCTATGCAACTGAAAACACAATTGGATGAAACTCGCCAACAGCTTCAGACAAGCAAAAATACTCACCTGAGGCATATTGAGCAAATGGAGGTTAGTAATGTGATATGTTGATAAATTCTTGGATCAATACATATCCAGGTATCTCAGCTATGCTTGTTTACAGAGTGATGAGCTCATGGCACAGAAGAAGTTGCGCTCTGAAGTGATCAGGCTAGAAGATGTTTTGGCACAGGTACGGAAGGAATATGAGATGCTCAGGATTGAGTTTGAACAAAATCTGGCCGCAAATGAGCAGACTGGTCCGATAAACAGGGAAATGCGTCATCTCATTACATCTCTCCAAAATCACAACCAGCAGCTCAAAGGGGAAGTACATCGATACAAGAGGAAATACAAGGAGGCAAATTCTGAGATTCCTAGGGTAATTTGTTACTCTTATTTTTGTAGATGTTCCTGCTTCTTTATCTTGATGAATTTAGTGTTTTTCATTTAGTTTTAGGTATAGGATGGAGAAAAATTCATCTTTCAATTACTTTTGTGCAAATATTTTCTATCACTGTAATAAACAAAGCTGCTAAGGCATGAATGATGCTGAATAATGGCATTTATTCTAACCTCTCCTTTTCAACTGATATAATTATTCTAATATCTCCTTTTTAACTGATATAATAAGTGTTATTTATGCAGCTATATTTCCTCTTACATGGAATTGATCCTAAGATAGACTTCTGGCTCACTGAGGAAAGTAAGGAAGAAGTATTTCATTCCTTATCTTACCCAGTCACCTCATTCCCTCTCATAATCCTTTTGTGGCTGTTGGTTGAGGGAATGAAGATCCCACCAGTCTTTGGGCTGATGGTTCAACTGGCATCTCTCTCAACGTTAAGAGCAGTTACTAAGTTTTACATTAGTGTTTGTGGATAAAAGTCTTCTGAGTTCAGTTTGTCAATTTCTTAAGTAGAGTGAAGAGAAAAAACACTGCAGTATGATGTTCTTTTAAGAAATGTTTAGCTTAGATTATGTCAGAAGTGAATTTGATTTAATTTATTTTGCCCCATTTACAAATGACTAGTCTTTCAGGAGTAGGGTTAATTGTACATCAAATTTCAGAAAATTGATAAGGCGGTATCTATGTATTATAAGGAATATATGGGCAAAACTTGAATCTTTTTAAGTTTTTAATCATTTTGTTAATGTGTCAAATTGATTATTTGCATCTGATATGACAAATATTATTGAACTTCTTTATGTGCACTCTTAATTTTTCTACTTCTGCTGGCATAGTAACGAGGAGTAATAAATTTAACTCTTAAAAATTGCAGCTAAAGAAGGAATATGAAGAGTTGGCAGCAAGGCAGCTGGCCTTAACTGCTGAAGGAAAGGAAGGTTCATCTTCTGAATCTTCATGTAGGGAGGAAGAATCAGCCTGTGGGACATCCGGTAGTTCAAATTCTGCCATGTTACAGTGTCAACCCAAAGAAGAACCTGGAGTAGTTGTGAAAAAAGAGGGTGATGAAGATGTGGAGGTATTAAAGTCGTTTGAAGTAAATTTTTTGGAGAAAATACTTTAATTGGGTGAATATGTGATACTTTCATGTGTAACTGATGCTATGTATGATTGAGTTACGGGAATATTTCACTGTATTTATTTATTATTAATTGTGATTAGAACGGAATTATATTATTTAGTCAATTCATTGCAAAGGTAGAATAATTACTCAATTTGATTCAGAGTGGAAGTAAATTATCCGTGCATCACTAGTGATGAGATCTTTTTTCACATTTTATGTGCATTGATTTCACTGTAAAGGGAGAAGAATCTGCTGAAAGAGATAATGCTGACAAAGAGCGTGGATCTCCTGTGAAGAAGGATATCAAGAGGGAGGCAGTGGTAAAGAAAGAACCTAGAGGTGAGGGCCATAGAGACCTGCACAAATGTGCTGGTGCAAAAGACACCAAGGCTGGAGAATCTGAACTAGTACGAGACCTCAGAGCACAACTTAAGTAAGTGCCTAGTATTCTTTTTCCGATCAGTATTAATGAAAAAATTTACTTTGAACTAAGAACAACTGAAAATATTCATTGTTTTATTGGGAATTCTACATTGAGAATTTTAAGAAATCACACATTCAGAACTGTGAATTTTGTTTTATAGTTTTGTGTACATAACTATGAAAGTGAAACTACTATCCCTTGAAAACTTGAAGAAAATTACTGCATTTCTGGATTTTCTCATTGAAAGTTGGTTATCACTGCTAAATGCTGTGTTCCATTGTACATAATGATACCTAATGTTAAGTGGAATTAATTTTCTGTCTTTAGCTATATTTCCCCAAGATGCTTAATGTATGTGTTGTAGGGAAAAGTAATGATTGATTAGTATCTTAGTATATATTAGTATCTAACTTAATTTAGTATCTAGAAATTTATACACAAAATAAATTGAAGTAGCTTTTCAATTGTAGCACATTTTATGTAGGTACTTAGACAGTTGAAGTAATTTGGCACCTGGAGGCCTTTAATTGTTGTTTTGTATGTGAAATCAATGAGTCATCTCCAACATATACCTTAGGAAATTATATATCTTGTAGTTTGAATGATTAAGAATAATGCTAAAGGATCCCAATTTTTATTTCAAGTAAAATTAGAGGAAAAGACCAAAATTTAATTCTGAATTTTAGAACTTTTAGAATTCTCCATTACAGTGGATGTTCTCGATGGTTATCCATGATCCTTTGTTGTATTTTCATATTTACTGAGATGTTTTGCTAATTATTTGGAAATATATTTCAGAAAGTTTATGATTAAGTTTACCATTTGGATTACAAATCCTAACTAAAATCCTATGGATCTCCCTCTAGACTGGTTAGCTAGTGAACTTCACAATGAGTCCACCTCTCAGCAGTCTAAGAGTACTTAGTAGTAAGTTATCTGCTGTGCTATCCTACTCTGTTGTCACTACTATGTCTGTTTCGCATAATTTTTGGGTTCATTGAGTTAGGCTCCTTTATATTTCCAAAACATTCTACAACTAATATGTATTATAAAGTCTGTGTTTGGGGTAAATTTACCTTATCACTTCTTCTGGAATTAATGTAGAAATTCACCCAGGATTTATATGAATAACTTTTGTGAAGAATAATATTTTGATAATAAAGAATAATAATTTCACTCATACACTGAGCACTTTCGATCCAATGTAAGTTCCAGCTGTAGTATTTTACTCTTTAGGTTCCTTTCTTAGCAGGGCTCTAGACCCTTTTCAATTATGGAGCCACCACCAAATAAATTTAATTGCAGTGGTTTATCTGAAGAATTATTTGTTACATTCATTGTTAATACATTGTGTTTGGTGATAACATACAACTTTTCAATGAAATTTTACTGAAACAAGTTCTGATTTTACTATACTTCTAAAGAAAGGTAATGAAATATATTGGATTTCTTCTATGTTAATAGTAATGGTAATATTAAATGTAGAGTTTTGTTTAAAAGCCATATATTATCAGGGAAACTCCAACTTTTTTATTTCCTTGGCAATATTGTCAATGATTGCAGAAATAATTCTTTAGCAAAAAAGCTGTAATGAAATGTAGTTTTCTGCAGCCCAGTGCTGGGAATGGGGATGCGAATTAGCCCTAGGGTTAATACTGGGTTTTTGCAGTCCAATTGCTGTAGGAAGGGTCTTGAACCCCTGCTATTTAGGTTAAGAAGAATTATAATATATCTGAATCGTCTATCTCTGTTTTAGCCACTACAGGCTTGAGTTGTCTGTACGCAAAATTAATTTCTTTGAACAGAAAAGTCTTGGTTGTGCATATGAGACAACAAAGTTTGAAAGGGTTCATAAACCATAGTAAATGGATTTAGTTAATGAGATTTACAGTATTTTTATTGTTCTGGTTATTATTTACTTGTTTATTCCCTCTGTAGGAAAGCCTTGAACGATCAGAAGGAAATGAAGCTTCTCTTGGATATGTACAAAGGTGTTAGCAAGGAACAGAGGGACAAAGTACAATTAATGGCTGCTGAAAAGAAGATAAGAGCAGAACTGGAGGATTTGCGTCTTCAGCTCAGGAAGATGCAGGTCAGTGCAACTTTTAACCCCTCACGGTCGGCATTACTATGTTTTACCAATGAATATTTTTGAGTGGCTGGTCTTAGTAGCTACTACCAGCCCCTGCACTGCTAACTTAAATTTGCACTGTTTGGCTTATTTACGGTAATTGGTATTTAAATTTTGACTGTATGCTAAAGGAAGGGGTAGGGTGGTATTATTGAGTTGATGCAAAAAGGGTTGATTCCCTGCCAAAAGTTAACTTGCAGTGTATGTATGTAGATGTAGGTACACTGATGGAAGTAATATATTTTATATAATATAACAGATTTGGTTGCCATACGTGAGGGGATTGGTGTCTATTTATACCTATCCAACATTTTCATAATAATTGGATGTAATAAACATGATTACAGCAATGCATACTTTTTATTGCCTGTATTACAACCATCTTACATTATAAACTATAAAATTAGTTCTGAACAAAGTACATAACGAAATATGTTTATCTGATCTCATTTTCAAATGATACTGCTCTTGGAGGAGAAAAAAATAATATTTAAGCCATTAAGAATCTATTAAGTGAAGTATGGTAGTGCTAGCATCATATTTTAAATTTTGAAATCATACCTACCTTATGTTACTTTTACCCTTTTTAAGTTAATCCAGTAACTGATTATGGGACAATTGTTTTTAATTACAAAGCCTATAATTATAATAAATATCATAATTATAATATTAGTAATTCTTCTACATCAGATGTTTAAATAATTTTGTGGTACAAATTACTGCTCCTGTTATATTTTTCGCTGATATTGATATTCTTATAATATCTTAGAATAATGGTCGAACCAACTCTAATTTCAGACCTTTTGGAAGTGGCACTTGTAGTAACTCTATAAAAGATGTATTAAATTAAAAATAGTTATAAGAAAACAATACTACATTTATAACAATTATTATTTTATCACTTAGGAATGCTGTTCATTTAATTCAATACTTTGCTTCCACCTATTCTATCACAGCTGGTTCTAGTTTGAACATTTTTTTCTGGAATGCTTTGAAGCTGTCATCTTTTTTTTTTCAAAAAGTCAAAGGAATAGTCCTCCCTGTAATTTTTCATCCTCCTCTGACTCAATTCAGTGCCCTTCAGAATGGTTTCATCACAAACTCATGTCTCATCACCACAAACTCAAGTCTCGCCAGTAATAATGATTTTCCCTCTGGTGCTCTGTCAGTATCTTGATGACAAATTTTGCTGTCACTCTGCGCATGCCCAAATCCTTTGATTAACAGAATCCTAGAGATTATCATCTTTTTTGTTGAACAATATCCTTGACTGTCACATGTTGACCCTTTAAGGTTGTACCATAAATCTTCCTCATCAGCTTCTTATCATGGAATCCATGGTAACTACTTAAACTGATTAGCATTTCATTTAAACCCATTGAAGAAAATTATGATGTTTTTTTATACAAAATCAAGAAATAAAACTGGTGTGGTCCAGTGAAGTGGAATGCAGACAATGCAGTATAGGTATTCTTGTGTGCAGACTTCATCATGGTCAGGAAAGGATGTATTTTGGATGTATAGTAAACTGTAGAAATTGGGAAGCCTTACTAGCAGACCTCCTGTGATGGTGGTCTTTTTGGTAACTCTAATGCCAATATTTCTGTGTTAGGCTGAGTATCTTTCAGCAACTTGAACTGGCATTGAAATACACCAAAATTGGCTGTATTGGAACAAAATCTTTAGTAGAATGACTCAATCTCTCCTAAAGCCATAACACCCTACAATGTATGAGATGGCTTACTCCTTTTTCCAAATTTTTTCTAATCCTTTCTCAAAACAAATTCTCTCATTAATATTTTTATGGCAGCTTCTCCCTATCCTACTTCACAACAAGCTTCTTACTAATTGTGATTGGCTTGCCTGAGTATGTACTGTTCTGCACTGAAGCATGACCATCCCTGAAGTTGCTTTATCAATTCTTGATCTGAATATGATCTATGGGATCTTTGCCAGTGACTGTCTCTATCTCGTGATTGGATTAATCTAGATTATCATTAAGCTTTAAGCAAGACTCTGTGCAAGTATCTGTTTGATCAATGTTTTCAAGAGATGGGAAAACATATGGTAACAAACAAACGAGTATCACAAGTCTGTGTGCTCTCTGTGTATCAGATCTGATCTGGATCAGAGCTGGTGGTGGTGCTACCTCAACTCAAAGAGTTCTCTCAATGTTTTCTAATAATTTTCTGTGTATTCTCAAACCATTAGTTTTAGCAGGGAAAAAAGATGGATACTTTTGAATGAACATGGAATTTTTGCTCTGTGTGTGAATGAATTTAGTTTTTAAAAAATAATGTTATTGGAGTTTCCCAGGATATATGTACTAGGTTAAAAATATATATGTGCAGATTGATTTTCAATATCCTCTCATAAAATCATAAAACATGAATAAATAAGAAAAGATTGATTGCATGATTGCTTCATCTTAATTGCTTTTTTTGTTGATAGAGGGAGTGAATTGATTGATGTAGAATTTTAAAATCGTACTTCATGATAATTTAATGCATCACCTCCTTTAGGTATGTGGCATTCATTTGCTTCTCTATATTTTTGTTATAGTACTTAATTTATTTTTTATGTTTTACAGTACCATCATCACAATAGAACAGCATGTTTTTTTATTAATGGTATGTGTTTCTTTCAAAATTTCATATATATGTAGCTATCCACTGTTTGTTCAAGAAAGAGGAAGTGGTTGACATAATTTTTCTAACAAAATGCTTAAATGCCTTTTGGAATGAATTGCTACATGGCCTGAAATTTTTGGAATTAGAACAATGTTAAAATTTTTGAATTGATTTTTATTTACTTTTTTCTAAATGTGTGTTCAATAAATGTATGATCTTTCATTTATTTTTTCTTCATGGTATGTTGAAAATGTCTATAAATTTAGATAGAAAGGTATCAAACGTTTTAATATTTGCTTTCCTTGGTATTTTAATTATTTTGACATTCATGCTGTATCCTTCTCTTAAATCCATGAAACCAATCCAGATACTTAAATTATTTTGTTTCCCAGTCTTGCAAACAAAGTCAAGTAAAAATAAAATGAAAATATTCTTCCGTTTAATTTTGTAATTAAATTTGTTTTCTTGAATAAAAGTCTCATGTTGAACTTGTTCATTATTTTTGCAATATGTTGTTCAAGTCGGGCTGGAAAGTTTCATACTGTTTTGGTGGGAATTTACTTTAGTTTATGAAAGATCATTTTTATGTATGATGATTGTTAAACTCACCAATTTTTGTATTGTCAGCATTTTATTCTTTCAAGCAGGTTTTGATACTCATCTGCATGCCTAAAACCGTCTTGGGCTATTTATAGTACAGTGGACATCCAGTTAATAAACAGCTCTGACTGCATCCAAATCAGGCAATGATCATTTGTGATGGTTTTATGTTCAGAACAAACAAGTTTTGGTACTGAAGGGCTCACAGAACAAACCTGAATAAGATTAGTAGAACAATTTCACTGCCATTTATGATTAATATCTGGTAAGAGACTTTGACACTTGAATAAAATGTAGGTAAAAATCCTGATAATGAAATTTAATTTTCATTGATTTATCTGCTTAATATACATTCCTAACCATTGTTGCTGAAGTGGATACCTTTGGTAGGCCCTCTCAGTAGCCTGTGCTACTGAGTTTAGTTTTTCTTGCAGTTTGTAAGCATAGCCATGTTTTTATGCAGCATGCAACTCAATATAGTGATACTAATAGGTAGAAATCAGTAATTAATTAAAACTTTTTTGTTTCTTTGGGTCTTAAGAATGAGTTAATTTTATTCTCATAAAACATTTATAAGCCAATTATTGGTTAATTAACAATCAGGGTAATGAACGTACACTCTCGTCTTGTTTGTTTATTGACTGTTCACCCACTGTAATATCAGCCATCAACTTAGGTTGTGATGACTATTTTAGTTGTGTGCTATGAACTCTTATTTTTCTAATTTTTTTGCTTGTTTTCATACTAAAAGCCTCTTCCATTGCCTATCAGTAGCACTTCAAGTAGTTTGTAACTCTTGTTCGTTTTTAGTCATTTCAGCTAAATCATCTGCATATTTATTCGTATATATCCCTCCCTTGGGTTATGATGCCAACTTTAGGTTCTCCTCTTACCATATCAGTTGCCTTCTGGAGGTATAGATAGAATTGAAATATAGACAACAAAGAACTTCATCTCACTTTCTTACTGATGCAAGCTTGTTCTTTCTAATCTCCATTATAAATTAAGCATATTTTGTGCTAGTATAGGTTTTCTGCTCTCTGGTAGTTTATACCTGTTTGGAAAAGAATTTTAAGAGGTGTCTTCTAATTAACTATATCAAATGTGTCCTCTAAGTCTATGAATGATGTAAATGATGCCTTATCTTTCCTCATTTTTGTTTAAATTGCTTCTCAAAGTTAAGATCGCCTCCCTTCATCCTACTCATCTGAAACTAAGTTGGTCTTCTAGAAGAACCTTTTGTTTTCTTCTTACAATCCTTCTTAATGTAATCCTTTTCATTATCTTGGTGGCATAGAAAACCAAGCTCAGAGGTTGGTTTACTCAGAAGCATTCATCCACTCTTTTCGTGTAATTTCTAGAATTATTTTGTGAAATCTTTAGGAAAATCTCTGATGTTATTGATTTTGATTTTGTTCGACTCAGTTGGCATAGCATTAATTTAGGGTGTTTTCATGTGTATTGTATAAGATCCCATTTCTAGTTCTTGTTCAATTGTGATTATAATGTGAAAGGTTGAAGATTCATTTGGTTTCAGGAAGTAAGGGTGCTAAATGGAGTAGCCTTAAGTCAAGCAGGTTGTTAGTTAATGATTGACTGAAGTATGGCTAGTTCAAAGGCGGTAAAATATGTACTTGTATGTGTATCATCTGTGTTAAAATGGGTGAGCTAGCAATGCTTTGTCGATTGAGTCTTAAGACACCTTTCATGTTGAACTCCATTTAATGCATAGCCAAATAAGAGGCAATGGCTCCTTACTAGAGCAACAATGGCATGCAGCCACAGCTGTTAGTTGCTTACATGTAAGACTACTAGTACTCGTCATTTATAACATAAATGTTTCATTCTTTGGTTTATTGATTGATTAAAATTTAGATTAAAGGCCTAAAATAGATTAATCTAGATTTGTAGGCAGGTTCTTCAGTTATAAATTTTCTATTTGAATTTTATTTCAATTCTTCCAGGAGAACAAGAGAGAGGAGAGAAAACGACTTGCAGATGATGATGCTCTCCGTAAGAT
Source organism: Ladona fulva (assembly GCA_000376725.2). Lineage (NCBI taxonomy): Eukaryota > Metazoa > Arthropoda > Insecta > Odonata > Libellulidae > Ladona > Ladona fulva. Next base: position 694,138 of record KZ308545.1, read on the forward strand.
TAAACAGCTGGAGGAGCAAGCGTATCAGCTGCAGAGGCAGGTGGCTGCCCAGAAACAGGTAGATGTGGGCTGTTGGACGTCCTCACTCTGCAACTCTAACCACATGAGACCTTTCGTAAGTGGTTGTCTCTCTGGGGGGGACAGCATTGCCAACACTACCTTTAACCCATGCTAGAACCCTCCCATTTCTAAACCCAATCCTCTCTAGATCTACCACACATCATTCCAGTTTGACAGTTTATTGGCTCAAATATTACCATTGAAAAGTAGAGAGGTGGTTTTTGTGTAGGATGCATACATATCTCAAAATTTAATGTGTTAAGATCTGTGACTTTAATCTTTACAACCAGGACCCATTTTGTCCCCCCCTGGGGTTTTGTTATCAGACCACTTACATTTATCCTATAACTAACTGGTTTTGTTATGCATGATTTATTTGTTTAATAGGTTGGTTGAGAGATTATTAGTTGGTTTAGTTACACTGTATCTTGCTATCCTATATCGTAGGAATTAGTTAATTAACTAGTGAAAGGGAAGGTTCATAATAATAAATTAGTGCATTTTAAAATTCCTTCAGGGGTGATTTCCCATGGATTTACAGTTACCTACCAAGGCTTTTTCTAACTAACCATTCTTTCAGATGATTTATGTAAAATATTTCATGTAGAGTATTTCTTTCTAGCTGGCTCACTTAACAGTTTTTGTAGTGTTATACAATGTTATCCTGTTTCAGTGACTTGTATCATTCAATTAGTTTTATTAATTTTGAAAGGTATCTGGTTCTCTAATGATTTGGTGGTTTTCAGGAAATTATTGTTGCTACCCATAGTAGTCTGAATTCTAAAGAAGCCAAATTTTTAAGTTTACAATTATCTGGGTTATATCCTAATGAATGTGAGGAGTAGCTTAGTTCTTCATAACATCAGTTATACTCAATTGTGGACAATGGAATTCAAGCATTTTAGCTAAGGCTTTTGTATAGTTTCTGCATTCCCTAAATATGATATGATAGTTCCTGTAATTATCCTGTTCCTGTATTAATTTGGTTTCAGCTGAATTCTCTCGTGCATTATTCAATATTTTGTCTTATCCTTTAAACTTATAGAAGCATTTCTTACTTAGTATTCCACACAGTTTAATTTAATCTTCAATATTGCCAAAACCTTTAAACATGGCTTAGAATTATCATCACAGTTGAAATTTTGTCAAAGAAAAGAATGGTAATGCCCTGTCATTATTGACAGCAAGTAATGATGAAAATCAGAATAAAGAAATTATGTTTATGAATATTTTTTTATATTTTAATCATGACTGAGTTAATGCAGAGAGCATCAAAGAATGTTTTACTTGTGTTATCAGTGTTTTACTTGTAGATAATATTCAAACATCAAGGAACCTCAATTCAAAGATGCTTTAATATTTTGTGAAAACTGTATAGAGTTATGATATTCTTCCTCTCTTGGATTTGGTATGTTTATCTTTCTAGTGAGTTTTTCCACTCTATTAAAAAAATCTTATTTATTATTCTTAATGCAGTTGCTGTCAAATACAACAGTTTTAGCAAAAATCTTGAATGAATTCACTTGTACATTTCTGTGTAGTAATATATAGATGTAACCCAAAAGCTACAAGGTTTGAGCTCTTGTTTTAAAATTCCTTGGGAAATCTATTTAATACAGTTGGTAGCTCCCAGAAGTAGTAATACAATTAGTTATTTATTTCTTATAACCTCGAAAGTCTCCCTTACTTCTCTTTTTCTGCCATTTTATTTCTCAGAGCCTTAAAGATATCTTACAGATTTTGATAGCACAAATTCAGACATTCCTTATTAATTTTCCTTGTAATTGATGTGTTTATGAAATGAGATTTTTGAGTGAGTAAACTTGTATAGGCTACCTTGCTTGTTATCAGTACTAACATTAACACTTACCTAATTTCATATAGCATTTTACGAAGCCTTTTATTATTATCCATTACTTCTTGCTATGTGGCCATTACTAGAAAGTTTTCCCCAAGTATCAGACTACCATTCTTTTGTGAAATAGACTTGCTACTTGAGGAATTGGGTATAGGAGTTTGTTATGATGGGGTATTCAACTGTTAAATAAGATTGTGTAAGGACTAAATAAGAACATGATAACTTGAATTTCAGTTTTTATGGTAGGGAACTGAGTTTCTTTTTATTTCAGTTAATTTGATTTTCAGCCCATTCTAAATATAGAATTCTGAATTTTAAGGGCGCTTGTTTTCAATGACCAAGAAAATTATTCAACAGAATTATATTTTACGCATTTAATGCAGTATATGTTGTTCAATTTCTTTGAAAATGTCACTTCTGATTTTGACTCATAGATGACATTGTTGAGGTTGCATCTTACAAAAAGTTAACTTTTAATTCTAATTATTAAGTATTTGAGGGGGAATGTGAGGAAGAGGAGTAAGTCAAAGCCAATTGCTGGATTCCGCAAGTCTGTTTTCCTATACACACCAGTTCCTCAAAATTGAAAAACTAGATTCATGAAATCAGGCATTTGTGGCTAAAAATTACTTTATTTAAAAAATCAAAGTCGCTAACTTTAGCATTTAACAAGCAGCTATTATGCAAATTACATTTTTCTGAAATTGTCAACCTTAAATATTCCTATGTGGTATTTTCTTATAATTGCTTTAAATTTACTGTAATCAAAGTGCTTACAATTATCAGTAATTAGTAGTAGTAGTAGTAGTAGTATTGTTAAAAGTGCTCTGACAGCTAACGTCATTTCGCACGTAAGCCCCCACTGGGAATCAAACCTGGAACAACTTGCACTGAAGTGGAACGTAGTTCTTGCATGGCTATCCAGAGGCCCAATAATCAGTAATTATTGGGTTGTATTTTATTCCCTAATATTAATGAATTCCCTAAATGACACATTAGCAAATCCAAGTTCAATTATGGAGTTCTCAGGTACATTTAGAATCATTTTCCAATCACTTGACTTTCAGGGAATACAACTGTTGCTTATTCCATAATGAATAATTTATTCACACGCTGAGTGGCTAATATGAGTTTGATCAATAATTATTATTTGTTCCGATCACCTTAATTATTTTCTCTTTTTCATTCTTCATCTCTCTGTCTGAGTTTCATTTGTTTGCAATCCTTTGACTATTCCACTGGTTGTCTAAAATGAAGAATTAAATTTTTTCTTTAAAAAAATGAAGATAATGTTCAAATCAGAAAGTGCTACGTTCCTATGAAAATCATGTGGAGATACATTTACCAGTAATAAAAAAAAAATTGAATAGAATATTCCTATTGTTTGTGTTGACATAATTAGTTGAAAAATAGTATTTTTATTTTACCTGAGTAAAAGATGCCTTTTTTCAAAAAAACTGAATTTCTAGGAGGGTGCATCTTACAGGATTTTCCACGATATTTATTAAGATAGATCATAAATAGTTCAAAAAAACTTACCAGATCTTGTACAGGATGTGTTTTATTTTCTGACTTGTATGGTATTCCAACTTAAATACTGAGATAGGAAGAAACTTTAGTTCAAATACAATAAATGGGCTTGTTTTTTATAAATATTGTGTCACAAGTGAAAGTAATTCATGTTTAAATTATTTTGTTTCTATTATCCTTTGAATAACACATTTAATTTTGGCAATTTTAATAAGGAGTTGTTTAATTTTTTAAAGAATTTCTATGAGAACTTGAGTACCTGAGTTTTCAAAGAATGATTGTTCAATTACCAAGGTAGTTGCAAGTATTTTGAAATCTCTTTTGTCATTTGAGCTCATTTTTATTAGACATTTAAGTGCTGCATGACTTAGGAAAACACTTTTTTGACTAAGTGAATGAATTGTCATTAAAAAGATAGGGAATGGGGTAACTAAGCATACTTAATGGCTGATTTCATCATTAGAAAGTCTTAAAGGAAAATAACCATTCCAAATGTTAAGGCACTGTTTTGAGCTTCTTTATTCAGTGTTACAGATTCAAATCGTTCTAACCTTGTAAAGTTTTTTGCTTTCAACTGTTTATCCAGAGTTAGAATCTTAGTCAGTAATAGTTTATTGGATTGACCTAGCTTTCTCCAAGATCTGTCTCTAATCCCCAAACAAAATGTCCATGGCTATCATATTTAGATCGTATGAAAGTAATGCATATGCAAATAGACGTACAGCCATATATATCTAGCTATTTACTAGCATGGAAATAAATATTCACAGAAATCATATCTACCATACTATTTCCCTTAGAGTAATATTGCTGGTAGGCTCGATTATTATGCAATTCTTCTTCATACTTCTTCACAATATCTTCATGTATCTATTTTATACATGTGTATATTACCTTTTGTATCTTTAGTTTGTTTTTTCCCATTATAGGAGCAAAGTATATATCTGTTCGTTAATTTCACTATTTTAAAACAGAATGAGATTTGAATCTTGTACATTAATTTCAAGAGAGATTTGAAATATTGAAAAACATATGATTATCTGGCCAAATTATTGAACGTCATTGTGCTATTATTCAACAGGGTGGAGACAGAAAGATTGGTTTAGTTAGTCATGAGCATTCAAATTGTTTAAGGCAGGAGTAATTTGTAGTTATTGTTTGTTTGTTGTTGTATTAGTTGTGGTGTTTAAAGAGTGTTTTATGAGCAGTGCTAAAAAAGTTAATGATTATTGATTCTTATGTTAATGATTTTTCTTAAAGAATTTCAGTAGTTTCTTTAGTATCTAATTTTTGACATTAATAATTTGTTTCCTGAAAAAAAGAAATATGTAGAGTTTTTGTGTTAAGTAAGTTGGAGAGAAATGTGGGTTGCTGTTTTCTTTCAAAGGTAGAAATATTCTTCTTAAATCTTATTTGCTTATTCCTCTCTTTCTTCTTTGATGTTTTGACAATTTTCTGATGTCAGTTTATAGGCTTTGATTTTTGGTATCTTTTTCAATTTGAAACTCTATATAAACTAAAATATTATCTTTAATGGAAAATTCTAATGTCAATCAGAAATTAACTACTGATCCCATAGCAAAAAAAGTCAAAATAACTTATGCTTCTCCCACTGGAGGGGGAAATGAAAGGGGATTATATTTATTTTTAAGGCTGCTTATTTAAATTCTTGGATGATGGCCCATGAAATTTTAAAAGTTGTTTTTACCATGTAATTTTTTGTTGAATTTTAGAGAAAATAAATTGTCTTAAAGGGGATTTAATCAATGAACCATGATGCAACCGGTAGTATCTTTGTTTAAAAATTTTTAGAATTAATTTAAATTCTTTTAAAATTTCTCATAGATGTTATGATTTGTGTTATAATAGAAATATTATTTCAATATTTAAAACAATTTGTAGAAGTCACTGTAGGAACTAAGGCAAAAAACAGTCTTTCACCAAATAAATCGGCAACTAAGTTCTTCGGTGTTTTCTTTGTAAGGCAGGGAATATTTTGATGCTATTTGTGGACTTTAATGTTCATTCTGTGTGTAGAGTCATAGCGTAATATCTGCTTGAAATTGTTGTTCAATATTTCTAAAACTCACATTTGCCTTGGAAATAATAAAATAACACCTTGTATTTTGAATATATGATTTGAATATTTGTTGATTCACAAAATCATGCATACTTGGATTTCTAGATTGCTTGATATATCCAGTATCAGGAATTTTTTTCATCTGAGTAGAGTGAACCAGTATGAAGAGATAATTCAAGTGTGAAGTATTGACTTGCATCAAGTTGATCAGCTCTTGTGTAGGCCATTGCATATGGGAAAGCTTTCTTAGGTTGATTTAGTTCATATCATGGTGAACTTCCAAAGTTACACTCTACAAGACCAGGCAAAATGACTTAAGGCTTGGAAAATTGTAGAAATGGGAAGTTGAGATATGAAGGTTGATATTTGATATTATGATATACGTCTATGTATAATAGATAAGGTAGATATTTATGACATGGTAGATATTTGCTCTAAATGAGCTCTCTTTGCTTGCTACTAAAATTTATGCACAAGTTTTGTTGATAATTTGATTAAAATGAAATCAGCTCACATACATTGCTGTTTAAAATGTTGTGTAAGGTTATCTTTCTAGATAAGGATTTGAGAATCAATACTTAAGATGAAAAAAATGCTCCACATGAAAAATTCAAGAAGCAGGAATAGTTATAAAACTCTTGCTGTGACCATGACATATCAACTTTACATATTTACAAACATAAATAGTAAAAATGTTAGATCAAGAATTCACAGTATTGAGAGGTTAAGATTCAAAGTAAATTGTGCTGATATAATAAAAAATTATCTTGAATATGATTACCCTGAAATATTAACGAGTACAATGTTTCATATTTACAAATCTACACCTGATGTGTCTTTATGAGAGTCATTAAGCATACATTTTGTACCTAGTAGCTTAGATGTACACCAAAGTAATCTTATGTTTAGGTAAGGATATATTGCAGTGCTATGCAAATGAGATTTCATACCATGAACAATATTTCATTTATCATTGCTTATTCAATTGAATAGAACTTAGTAGCTTGATTATGTAGATACATCAATCCTCAGTTTCATTTTACATTGTATAACTAGATGTCTAGAAGCCATATTGTTATTCCATTGCAAAAAGTGATTTTATGCAATAAGCCTGCCTATTTAATACCCAACACTTAAGATGATTGCTTTAATTTATTCTTGAAAGAAATACATTTTTTAAACAAAAAATTCTGTAATGTCCTCTCTTTGAAAACACTGGGTGTGTAAAAGAATGACTACAAATGGTTACAAAGGACAACTAGATTTTGAAATGAGGGTTTAGAGTAAAATCCTGTGCATTAAGTAGGCAGATTAAGTCAGGAAGTAGGTGCTCAGGAGAATGGACAAAGAATTAAGTATTCAATGAAAAGAAGATTCATGTTTTGGCCATATATAAAGAAGGCTGCTGAAATGCTGAAAGAAGTGATAGAGGGAAAATAAAGAGGAAGAAAGCTAAAGATGATTCACAGTTTGAAGAATGGAAAAAGATTTACAGTTTTGAAGAGGTGTGTTTATATGGAAAAATGGAAGATTCACATTTAGGACCTGGGCAAGTAGATTACCAGTGATGACAATATTCAGAGAAATACTGAACTAGCCATCCAGTGTACGGATTGGTTGTGTTTAATCTTTTCCTTTTTAAATGGCTCCACAGGAAAAGCAAATTATAACAAAAACATGAAATGATGCAAACATTGCATAGCCGAGGATGAAAGGGAAACAAATAATGAATAACAACATCCGTTGAAGCACTTTGAATGAATATTATGGCTTGTATTTGTGAACATAGTCGCAGTCTGACAATAGAAATTAAATGTGCTCAAATTGATGCCCATCATAATCCATGACAGCCTGAAAGCATAGAATGGCATTTTGTATGGCTGCAAGAAACTTCATCCCTTTATATTCCTTGACATGGCCTGTTTTAGATAAAAGCTGATGAAAATGTTGTGCTGATGAACCCTGTTTTAATGCTCTGCAACTGTTATCTTCAGGTAGCTTGCAGAATTTGTGACAATTATCTGAGCACTCTTACTTACCAAGTGAGGTAACAATATAGTTTCCTTCTTTGAAGTGATTGGGTAGGATGAGGTTAATGTTGAACATATTGCAAAAACCTTTATCTGAACCTGATGGTGTCAATCAGTGGAAATATGAAGGACTTAGGGAAGAAATCAACTTAAAAATCAATCCCTCACTCATATCTAAGTGTCAACTTTCAAAGAGAATATGGATAATGTTATATACAGTAGGATACTGAAATATTTTATATTATACTTCTATATTACTTTTCCCCTGTGTTTTTCAACGGTATCTTTTCAAGATAGTTTGAAGTTCTGCCAGAAATAAATATAGTAATCAGTAGTTACTTTGTTATCTGGAATGAGAATGGTAATGATGAATGAATGGATTTGTTTGAATTTATTTGTTGCTGAATTTGTTAGTAATGAAGGGTTTTGTTGTGAATTTTGGTATTATGTAGAAAATGCTCAGAATGAGACGAAAATTTCAGTGGTTCCAATCAGACTATATTGTTAAGTAAATTTATTTTCTCAAATGAATTGCTGTATGATTCTATATTGTGAGGGGGTTCTATATAAAATATTTCTTGTTTTGCTTTTTGCATTCCAAATCAATTATCTAATTCCATTTTACATTGCTTCCAATGAATCCATTTTAGATAATTGAATAATTGGTATTTTTTTTAATGTTCACAGTGGTCAATAATTTTTGCATTGGAATATGTGATGTTAGCTAGCAGAAATCAGAATTTCAATTTTTTGCTGATTTGAGCTTAAAGGAATAAAATGCTATAAATTGAAAATGTATTGAATTTATTGTTGGATTGTTGAATACTACTGTTTTAGTGAAGGGACATAAAGTGAACGAATCCATGCAATTCAAGTCTAGGTTGAAAGTTGTAATTCAGAAACGTTTACTTTTAAGTTGGAATCAAGTAGTATTCGTTGTGCATCATCCTTGCAAACCTACCTTACAAGACTCTTGATGTAGAAATGTTTTACTTTATGCTAGGACTTATGTTTACTTTGCTACTTTATGTTTTTCATGTTAATTTTTTTAATTATATAGTTGGGCTAAGAGAGACTTTGAATTCTCTAAAGATTGCATCATACTTTGTGCATGACACTGGATCATACTTTTTTTAAAATTTTTACTCATGAAATTTTCTAAATGTTTCTTTTTCCTAATTCTAGGAAGAGGAGGCCCTCTTAAATGAGATGGAGGTCACTGGTCAGGCTTTTGAAGACATGCAGGAGCAGAATTCACGTCTCATTCAGCAATTGAGGGAAAAAGATGATGCGAATTTCAAGTTAATGTCTGAAAGAATCAAATCCAATCAGCTTCACAAATTAGCCAGAGAAGAAAAAGAAGTTTTAAATGAACAGGTAAGTTTTCTTGATTTTCCTTTCTCATTTAATATATTTTATAATGAGTGCTAACATTTCTCAGACTTGTTCATGTTTGATTTTGCTCAGATAAGTTTTCCTGAGATATGTGGCTGAAAATATTTTCCATGATATTTTCATAGTTTGATGAATTTTCAGTTGATTGATTGAATTAAAATAAAATTCAAATTCATTGAATTTTAGTTCTAATTAAAATTGGAGAATTCAATTATTAATTGTTATAAACATCTCATGAATGATAATCTTAATGTAAATTGTAACCCTTTTACTGTGTAATTTGGGTGTAACTAAACAAAGTTTTTCTCTCTTTAATGTTATCAATTTGTGAAATGTTAGTATTTTGAATTGATTAGTTCTAAAATTCAAATAACATTCAACCAAAGGCGACAGGAGGTTTAAAAAAATCTCCTACAGGAGTGTATCCTAAATCAGCATGTTCTTCATTTTCTTTCTTATTTTATACCGATGAATAAAATAGATTTTCATGCTTCAGTTAAATTGCCTGGTTAATGGGTTAAAATGTCATCTCAATAACAAGGCTAGAACCATTGGAATTATTTTGCTTTTGTTAATGCAGATCTACTTTAATATCCTAGAATTTGATATTCCTTGAGGTTTACCTTACAATCTCCATAATTGAATGTTTCTCATACCACTTAAGAAATACAGCTGCATTCATGTAAGGATACAATTTTCATGTTTTACAATCAGAAGTCAGCTGGTATTGTTCAGTATCTAAACAGTGGCCAGTGTATTAGTAATAATTGTGTCACTACTAACTTTAGAAATCTAATAACTCAATCTGTGGTTTTATCTTGCTCTGGGCTTGACTTTAGCTTGCTATATGAAGATAAACATATTTCATAAAGAAAAGGTCTTGATGACTTGTGTAAAAATTGGTTGGACAGAAATGGTTATAAAGACAATTATTTTGAAACCATTGACTGGCTGGCTGGCAAAGCTGATAAACAAGCCGACAAAATGGAATAAAGATATAATTTCTCAAATATAGCAATTATTATCTTGACAATAATGCAGTTTGCAAGTTGCAGGCAATGTATCAAATATGTCTGAAAATTTAAATTATGAGAAATGCAAATAATAATAATTTTATTCTTAATAGGTTGTTACCCTTGCTACGCAAGTTGAAGCTCAAAACCAAGTTGTTCGAAAGTTAGAAGAAAAAGAAAGAATTCTTCAGAATTCTGTGGCTACAGTGGAGAAAGAGTTAGCATTGAGGCAGCAGGCGATGGAAGTGCATAAACGGAAAGCAATTGAAAGTGCTCAGTCTGCTGCTGATTTAAAACTGCATTTAGGTAAGTTGTTATAGCTTTTGTGTTGTTATCGGTACATTTGTTAGAAAATTGTAGGGTCTATATTACTGTTTTATTTTAAGTATCATCTTGTGCAATATTTTTGGTTTTAAAATTGAAGAAATTCATTCCATCTCAGTTTGATTTATCTTGTTATATGATTTTAAAATTGTGTTGGACATTTTTTTACATTGAATTGTGATTATGGTTAGAAATTTCGGTGAAAACATCAATTATGGAATCAGAGCTGTGTAACTCTTGTCTCATATAGCTTTATCAAACCTATTTATTGTTATTTGTGAATTACATTTACCTGTCAAAACCTTAATTGTAACAATAATAATTTTTCAGAAAAGTATCATGCTCAAATGAAAGAAGCTCAGTGTGTTGTAGCCGAGAAAACAAGTGCTCTTGAAGCAGAGGCATATAAAACAAAAAGATTACAGGTAAGATTATGTAAAATGTTATAACCACTTTCCATTTGATTAGGTTGTTTTTTATTATGCTTATTTGACATTTCTTTTAGCTTAAATATATAAGCTTTGGTAATTATCTATATGTGGGTAAGGTGAAAAGTTCTCGGCCTGACAATTAAAGACTGCGATTTTCAGTTAAAAAATTATTTTATTTTTCTACATAATCTCCCCTGACTTCAACACACTTGGTCCAGCGTTTCCAACATCAGTATTCCTTCCCGGAAGTGAGAGTCTGGAAGGCTGTGAAAATATCCATCTACAGCCCTCTCAACTTCTTCATTGGAAGTGAAGCACTTCCCAGAAAAAAATTTCTTCAAGTTTGGGAACAGACGGAAGTCTGAGGGTGCTAAATCAGGAGAATAGGGGGGATGGCCGAACAAATTGTACCCCAAATCCCGTAGTTTTCCCATCGCCATCCCATTTGTGAGCAGGTGCGTTGTCCTGGTGAAAGATGATTTTTTTCTTCTTCAAGCCAGGCCTCTTCTAGCGAATTTTGGCATCCAGCTGGTCAAGAAGGTTGGAGTAATATTCGCCTGTAATTGTTCGGCCTTTTTCAAGGTAATCGATTAATAGGATCCCTTTCTCATCCCAAAACACACTGGCCATGACCTGTCCTTCAGATGCGATCAACTTTGCTTTCTTTGGCACTGAACCACCGGCTTCCACCTACTGCTTTGACTGCTGTTTCATTTCTGGCGTGTTGTGGTGGGTCCATGTCTCATCCATGGCCGCACAAAATCAGTCGGTGCCCTCTTGAATCGGTCCAAACATTGCTACGAAAATCGCTTGTGCATTTGCTTTTGATCGGCATTCAGCAAATGCTGCACCCACCTTGCGCAGAACTTTCACATCCCCAATTCTTTGTGCAAGATGTTTCGCACCCTTTCTTCCAATATCCCCACGGCCTCAGCTATCTCACTCACCTTCACTCGCTTATTGTCCAACACAATATCGTGCACTTTTCAATGGTTTCCAGTGTGGTTGCTGTTTTTTGCCGTCCTTCATGTGGGTCATCTTAGAGGGATATGCGACCATGTTTAAATTCAGCTGCCCACTTTTTAACGGTTGACATTGAAGGAGCAGAGTCCCCGTACACTTTTGTCAACTTTGGATGAATTTCCTTAGGAGTTCATCCATCCAAAACAAAGAATTTTATGACTGCATGATATTCAAGTTTATCCATTTTAACGGAAAAACACGAAAGACGTCTACTGCAACAATAGGTGTAAACAAACTACTTGAGAGAACAAGTTGAAACTTGTCTTATGAACTAATGACATGTGCGCCCAGGCAGGGATTGTAAATTTTCGCTGATTGGAACGCCATCTCTGTGTCACGCGGAGAAATTTTCACCTTACCCTTGTATAAACTATTATCATTTTTATTTGAACCTGTTTATTCATTGAAATGATTTTTTTATACATGCTCATTTGTTTTCTTTAATTAATACTGAAAGTGATTATATATTTTAGTCTATTTTGTGGAATGAGTATAAATATTTTTAATGATGAATTTAATAATTTTCACTGTATCCTCAAGTAAAATGAAAGAAAATTATTGCCTTTGCTTTACTTCGTTTTCATGCATTTTTCCAAGCATAATATTAAACCAAATTATTTAATTTTATTTTGTAGGAGGAGATAGCTCAGTTGCGCAGGAAAGTGGAGCGTATGAAGAAGATTGAAATGGCCGGGACGGCTGATGAAGTGATGGCAGAGGAAATTAGAGAATATAAAGAGACACTGACGTGCCCTTCGTGTAAAGTGAAGCGCAAGGATGCTGTGCTTAGTAAATGTTTCCATGTGTTTTGTTATGACTGTTTGCGAACCAGATATGAAACCCGCCAGAGAAAGTGTCCTAAATGCAATGCAGCATTTGGTGCAAATGACTATCATAGATTATATTTATCAACGTAGCCAAAGTATGTACATCGGAAATCTTTACTGCTAATTGTGATTGCTGAGCAACAGAAATATTATTGAAAATCATGTAGATAGCTTAATAATTACTCTGGCTACTTTTCAGAAAGTTTTATTTTTATTGGCTGTGGTGTGATGTCTGGATATTGCCTTGTCAAATGCAAATTGAGATCTGTCCTAATGTCATTTTTAACTTACCCAGTCAGAACGGTATGCTAAATATGGAACTCCTTTCATTATTAAGAGGAAATCCCTTTGTTTATTTGTGTTTTATATATTTATAAGGAGAAGACTATTTTCTATCAACTAAAATTGATATTGTTTATTTTATATGATCAAATGTTTATTTCCTCGATTAAAAGAAAAACCTTTGTGAATGTTTTTTAAGTAACTGACATAAATGCAAATTACTAACAAAAAATTCATTTTGAAGAAAATTTTCCTATTTATGAATTATCTTATTTTGGAAAATTTTCTATTACATATTGTTTAGATTTCCCACAAATCCATGGCATCATTGAGTGGCATTTATTCCTTTTCCAATTAGCCATTCCATGAAGTATGTATATATTTAACATAGGTTCATTTTATATTGTCACATTAGGAGATGTGGTTGAAGCTGTCATATGATGGTTTCCAAAGCTCTGATTCTTCACTTAATTTAACTGTAAGGTAACATTTATGTAAATGTTGATTATTTCTTGTTTTGGATAAAATAAACTTGCAGGAGTACTTCCATTTCTTAAAGAATCGTTATCATTGTATAGTGATGAGTGAATGTTTGAGAGAGGGTTCTTGTAAAATGAATAAATTGTGGTCTAAATACTTAGTTTGGAAACATTTTATTGTGGTTTTCAATTTTTCATGATGATAAATGAAGTCATGTTTATCAGTGAATGAAATTTGTCTAAAATGATAACAATTTTCTGTGAAGAGCATCTACAACAGAACCTTTTTACAGCAAAAACTTGTCCATAGATGAAAATTTCTTAGTCATGTCATATTGGTGTTTGCCTGTATGCAATTCAAACCTGTACATGGTAGACACTTGTCCATTATGGAAATATTTTTGTGGCTATATATGATTCTGTAATAGGCAGGTTTCACCATAAATTAATGTGAGAATAATCTAGCTGAGCCTTTAAAAGTCAACCAAGTGACTCAATTCCCATAAATACTGTGAGTTGATAGACTAAAAAATTTGGCTCATTCAGTAATTGCTAATAACAGGTAATATTTTGACACATCTGGCCAATTCTGGTGTGTGTACCATGTGCCTAAATCTTTTTCTCAATGGATATCTGTTCAGTACTTGAGCAAACTTTCCTTTCATTGTTAATTTTTCTGGTATAAAATATCATAATTTAATATTCGTATCTCCATATTAAAGATTAAGTTCTTCAGTGATGCTTACTGGGGTCATTCTAAGTTACTTGGTCCTGGAGCTTTTACAGCTGAAATGACTTCCCTGCTCATAAAAATGATGTTAGGTAGGTTCCAACTCTACTTCATAGAATACCATTACCTCTATTGCCAGTAAAGGATGAGTGTAAGAATGCTTTTTAGGGGCCTGATCAATAATGAATAAGTAGAGCCAGCAGAATATCAATATTTGGCTATGTTATTTTGTGATTGTGTAATTAGACTACATTTTGACCAATGTATGCTCAGTATTCTGAAGTTCTTATTTTTTTGTTATTTCTTCGAAAATGTATCATCTTCTTCACCAATAATTTCCAACTCTGTAATCTGTAAACAGGATTGCGAACTATCCACATAAATGGGAGTATTTACTAATGAAATTTTTCTCGAAAAACTACTTGATTAATCATTAATTTTCAAAATTAAAATGAGTTAAATTTTCATAAAAATTTTGTAAGAAATACGGCACAAAGGAACGTAAAAGTAAATGAGTTATTAAAATGTTACTGACAAAGTTAGATTCTACCTGTAGGGAATTAAGTTGAGAATACAAATCTTTAAATGTCCATGCTCAACGTGAGGACGACGATTCCCTTGATTCTACAAGAATCAACGGGAACTATTATTTTAAACCTGCCTCACTTCAAGTATATGGAAAGATTTGCCTCAAGGAGGCAAATAAATTAAGAATTTCTACGATAAAATTCCAACTAAAGTGTTAATAATAGCCAAAACCGTACTTATCTTTCCTTAATACTTTACGGACGGCAATAGCGCGTAAAATAATTTTTTAACTGGATGACATCAGTAATGTACAAATACTAACCCTTCACTTCGTCCATTACGAAATTTATATACAACTAAACTTAGAAATACATTTCTAAAGCCACAATTATTTATAAAGTTTACTAAATTACCCAAACAAAGTATATTAGGGCAATGGGTTTTTTGTTACGGCGAGGCGGAAGTAGCGAGCCATTTGTGAAGTTCCACTCCATATCTTGCCTTAATTTGGAAATCGAACACAAAAATAACCTAAATGTTTCAGAGCTCTCAATGTTATGCGAATATTCGCAGCGCGTAATTCCAAAAATATAGTGTCACCTTAGAAAACAATGAAATCGATGTTTCGTGGTACTAAAGAATTGCACACTTATTGGGAAATAAATAATAGGTTTGTCAATTATAATATCAGATTAAAACATTAAAAGTAAATGGAACGTTATTAAGAGTTTGGCCTACAAGTATGTCATACTTATCGGTTTCGCGCGTCGCGAAGCATTTGTTTTTCTTACGGAAAGGAAAATTGGCGATGGATTCATGCAATCTTCTTAGTGTAATATACCAAAGACAAAAGTATCGTTTCTATCATGTGGCAATTAAAAGGCATTTTTAGTGTAAATGGACGATGTTTCTTGGTTCCTTTCTCGTTTTTTATTGCTCGAAGGGATAGTTATGGCCCTCGTTTCTGTGCAAAGGTCACCAAGCACCAGTAGTTCGGTGAGTAAAACAGTCAACTGTTTTAATGTGTTGTTTGCTATAAATTGCACTTTCACCCGTTATAGTCCTTTATTATTAATCATTCAATGATACGGGACGAAATAATCGGCAAATTATTGAAATGTATTTTACTGGACAGTACCTTAAATGTAGCCTATTAAGGTTATGCTATTGGGATTGCATCTGTTCATAAGTTAAATTTCGCAAATTTCAGATTACATGCAACATTTATTCATTTTTGTTATTTTGGAAATTGAAGTTCCCTTTCGTAAGCATTTTTCGATGCTGAAGGTACCTCAGTCGAGAGTTTTTTTCATGTGTAAATATGATACACCCCTAGAGATACATGTCTTCCATATAAGGCTTCATTTCGCCAGTAAAGTTTATCTTTGTATGAAAGGTGGTAAAATTTGGAAATGATGAAAGTCACGGTACTTTAATCAGTCATTGGTCGAATATGTCTTTTTATCCTTGTTTTTCTATTATTTTAAAGTCAAAATATTTGACCTTGCTGAATGTGTCATACGTTTTGTATATCGTCGTTCTGTTGACATATTCCATTTTCTGATGGTTATTAGTGAATTCGGTAATTTTGATGCCCAATGAGAGTAAATAATTTTAAAAATGTCAATAATAGACAGACTTCTCCGAGGTACCACCCAGTATTGTTTACATGTATGGAAACCTAGAATGTTAGTATAAAAATTACATTTCCTATGAGTTTTATATCAGCATTTAATCTTTTATGAAATTTGTCGACTTTTTACTTTTTCATGCTTTTGTATTTATCGTTTTGTGTTTTTGTAAATGTAGTTTTCAAACCTCGGCGACGCATGACGGTATTTGATGTGTGTCACATTGTTTTCATTATCAGTACATGATGTTGTTGATCTTATGTCTTTACATACTTTTTATTTCAAGAAATTGCAATTTTAGGTTCTTATGTTTGGATCCACGTGATTTATTAATTAATTTTTTCCTATTCCATTGCATATTTAAGTTTGTAATGTGATTTAATTCTTACTAATTCTTAGAAAATATAGCCATCTCTTAGTTATATCATGTTTTTACTGAATAAATGTGTTTCATTTGTGTCAGAAAACTATTCTGAAATAATTTCGTACTAATTTTCTGCAGATTAAATATATAGAATACCTGTGTGTTAATAATTTAGGCAGAAACATTTTATTCAACTGTAAAAAATGACTTAATAGTAGTTTTTTGTAGTATAAAATTGGCAAGCGGTATTTATTCATCAATCTCTGAAACAAGTTTCACTTTAAAGAGAATTTTGATTGATCACTCATTTAACTCAAATGATTTAGAAAATTAACATTTTAGTTTTATTTTCCACTAAATACTGATACTGAACGTATTTTAATTTTGGACTCTATAACTCTACATTCCTGTCTATTCATTGTAGTTATTTTTTTGTCCAGGATTCTGGAGCTGGAGCATCGGTGGATGAGGAAGAGACGACAGTTGGCCGTTCACCTGGCAGAAGGTATGGCTTCCTGAAATAAAAATTTTTCTCTCTACAAACTGTGAGGTAACCTTTCTTATCTCAGATACTACTGAGAATAGGTCATTTGAGGAAGACTTCTTGGAGTTGCTTAGGTTGTTTGAATAACATCTTTATGACTCGTTGACAATTTTAAGTTTTGACCAGATTGTTTGGCTGAGAACCATCCATTTTTCGCTATAAACAGATTTGAACTTCTGTGGGTTCATATTACTTTGTTCTTTTTCCCCCTCTTATTCTGTTATTATTAGTCAGTTATCTTTGTCTAACCTGTCATTTGGTACCCTGAATAGAATCTGTGAGAGTATTTTCTCTCATTATTTATTCTCCGTTACTGTTAGAGTTGTTATTTGGTTCATTTCTATCTTCCCATAAGTACTCAGTCATTTATTTTGCATTTTATCATTTCTGTGTACTTTCATTTGCTTAAAGTGCTTTTTCTACTGATATTGGTGGATTGTTCTCGTCAACAGTTCTGAATGCAAGTAAATCATCTCTAACTGATAGTTTTAGGAAATGATTTTCCTGCATTTGCTTGAAAGATGCTGTATGCTTTAATATATTCTCTCATTGCCTCATTCCAATCATCTGTAACTTGGTTCAGCCATCCTTAATAAAGAGGCCTCTTCTTTCTCTGTCGCACAGCCTTGGCGAATGCTATTTTGCAGTGAAGGGGAGTCCGTCAGCTTCATCTGTATCATGTCATCCACCCGTCAATGCACCAAAACATGCTGAGACAGGTGCTTTGAATGGGAGGAGAAAGGGTAGGGGAGATCAAGGGAGGAGAGGAGAAGAGGGCAAGGAAGAGGAGGATAGTGCGAAGGGAGGTTGGAGGGAAGAGTGGAGTAAGATTAAGGAAGAGGGTGGTAGATTTAAGGAGGGCATAGTGACACCTTCCGTAGGGAGTGGAGTGCCATCCTCTGGTCGGAGAGGAACTGCTGGCATGTCCTCAGACATCCAGCGCCATCTTCGTTCTATGTTCTATCTGTTGCGACCTGAGGAAACTTTAAAGATGGTGAGTTTGGAGGTCATATCTTAGTCATTCAAGTAACTAGAAAGAAAGTCATTCTCATTATTGTCATGTTTCATTCCTTGTTAATGGCTCCTTTTATTTCCCTTAGTTTGGCTTTCAGAGGCTCCATGAATTTATAAATTATAGCTTTTGTGAATTAAGAATTCATCATTAAGTAAGAATAGATCATTATTATTAATTTTGAAAGCCATCTTTCAATTTTTAGGGTGTTTTTTCAAAGGAAATATTTAAAAAGAGTGAATTAGAGAATGTTTATAACTAGTTATGGAGTAGTTCAATCAAGTAATTTTATTAGATGTTAGTTTGAGGTAGATTTTAAAACTAATTTTGACAAATCTATAAAATAACCTGCCCATAGGAAATGTAGAAAGATATTTAGGTTCCAAAATTTATCTTATATTTTAGGTATAATTTATTCTAATGCTCTATTTTGCTGATGGGATGAATGAACTGGATTAGATTATCATTGACAACCACTTAATTTTTCCAAAAAAATTAAATATATTGGACATCTAATTATCAATCATCTTATTTATGTTCTCTTCATGATGAATGAAGAGACTTGGTAGTCTCAATTTTGCCGTAAAAAAATTGTATAATTATTAATATAAATTTTCACTTATTCAGTCATACCATATTTCTTAGTGAAAAAGTTTTTTTTAAGGAAATATATTTGATACTGATTAATGTTGCATACCTTAATCTCGTAATATCTGTCTTGAATTTCTGATTAATTCATTAATAGCAGATGTTTCTTGACATATTACTCCATTTTAAATATATTTCATCTATATCTTTTAGTTTTATCTATTGTAAGGAAATGAGTTTAATGTTATTTTGTTTCCTCTCAGTATAATTGAGATGTGGATTCCTAACTATGTCCTTTTGAAATCTGACAAATTTTCATATGAATATTAATAATCCTGATTTAAGTAATTTCATCTACGTAGAATTTCTTGTTATCTGTACATGCACCTTACCAGTCCCCTCAAGGCACATGGCTGTCATACAGCCTACTGCCATAGTTTTTTATGTCAAATTATGTGTGTAGGAGTAGTTAATTTTTGAAGTCCCTAGTCCTTGCATTTATTTCTGTAATTTTTCTCTCAGTGTCTTATTGGGCTATTTAACATCTTGGATGTATAATATCTTCTGCATCTGATTATCTCTGAATTTTTTGTGTAAAATTGAAGTTGATCTTCTAAACATTCTTATCCTACACCAAGATGCTTCTTGGTAACACCAAAGAATCATCTCATTCAAAATCTAATTGGTTTCTTTTTGTCTTAGGAATTCCTCAACATCTGTACTTGTTGTTACAGACATCCAAATGCAATATATAAAAATCCACTATGATATTTTCTCTATTAATTTATTTTACCTTTTAAATTGTAATATAGGTACATTCAAGTGAGCATTTTTCTTCTTATTGGCCTTTAATTACTTAATTTTTTAATCAAGGAGTGCAATATTTTTGTAAATATATTTGTGAATTCATCATACACTAACTACCCTACATAACATACCCTAAATACAGGCTTAACATAATAGAAACATTACAGAGTAAATTAACACTCATTTTAAATTTTAGAAATAGAATAATAAGGTTAATTAGGAATCGCACTCGAATTTATCATGATGCAAGATCTGCTTTGATCCAGTCGTTATTCATGAGGTACAAAGTGTAGGTTTTGCTCTTGTTACCAGTTATAAATTTAAATCTTATGAACTTACCAAGATATATTTTTGATGTTGTGTAGTGATGATCTACACAAAGTTGACCCTAGCCAAATTTGTTGAATTTTTAGGGCTTACTGAAAGAGGGAATCAGTATCTGTGTTGTGTCATTCTTTTGTAGAATTATGTTCACTTTATATCTTTATAAATTGGTTTTCTTGACATATGTTGTTAAAATATTTCTATAGAAGCGGCATTTAAGTTTCAGAATTCATGTTGTCTTTTCAAGAAGCAACTGTAAGCTATAGACAAACCAATGTTGAATGTTTGGATTCTGAAATACATTTTCTGAAAGACCTTTTTTCTAATACTTCAAATTCCTCAAAGAAACTAGCAAGTTGAACTCATCTTTTGTCATGCAGCACAGTTAAAATTAAGTCTTCCTTTACAATAAACCTTGTTTAGATGTTTTCAAGGTAGGGGGATAAGAATATAAGATTAGCTTCTGTTGATGTGAGGTATATCATGTTAGAAGTTGAATATATTTTATGCTTTCTAATGCTTTTGGATCTTTCTTGCTTGCTGAGTGTATGTTAACATTGGAAGTGCTAATTTGTGAAATATTCTTAGTAAAACTAAGTTTGTGTTCTATTAAAAGTTTTGAATCAGTCCAATAGAAAAGAATTTTCATTAAATGTATTTCTTCCTCTACTTTGCTGTGTTAATTTGTTGTTATGTTTTGAAGGAATGCAGTTTGAAATTAGAAAATTTAATTGTGAAGTTATTGTTGCATCAACAATTCAAAAATATTTCAGCAAGTATTACTCCCATGTACAGTTTTTTACAATTTCTTTTACATCAGTTTATAATCTATGCAATATTAACTTTTACTCTTATTATCACTAGTTGAGTTAGGATTTTTTAACAACAAAAAGAAGAGATTTCTTGCCTCAGTTGTTTCACTTTTCTAGTTAAATGAAATTCATCTATCATAGGTAGATGAATACCAGCTTAACCCAGTAAGAGCAGGAATTCAAATGTATTTTCAATTATTTTCAGCAAATAATGTTTGGATTCTGGCTCTTAGTGGGTCAAGGCCCTCTAGCAACATTTGTTAATGCTTTGTAATTTTTTATTATAGTTAGATTACTTAATAAGTAATCACTGAGAAAAAGAATGTTTACTTATTTAACATTGTCATAGTTATAAAGAATAGTAACTTATTACTGAGAGATAGAATAATAACTTATTCATAATTGTCATAGTTATAAAACCATATGAATGTGTGTCCCAAGAAATGGACCTTGACTTTTAATGGGTTAAGGGAGCATTATTGAATTGGGCAGCTATTTTAATTATTATGGTATGAATTTTATAGTTGAAAGACTTTATTTAACTTAACTTGAGAATCCATGACTTCATGTTTGCTTTTTTGCATAACATTTGGCCTAATTTTTTCAGGCTGTGAAGTTAGAGAGTGTACATCCTGGAAGGACCCGTTACTTGGTTGTTGTTTCACGAATTGTCGGCATTCGTGAGGGGATATCTCCTGGTGAAGAGGAAAGTTGCCTGCTAGGCATTGATTGTAATGAGAATACCACCATAGGGCTAGTTTTACGAGTTCTCTCTGACACTACGATCTCTCTTGATGGAGATGGGTGAGTTAATTTACCAAATTAATCTCATGTCTATGCTCACCATCAATGAAAATCTTTTCTTTTCCATAATTAACTTTTCAAGTTTTTAAATCTCCCCATTATCTTCAGTTTGTCTAAGTATTTGTAATTCCAAATATGTGGTATGTGTTAAATTTGGGATCAGGAATTAATAGCTCAAGGTTCCTTTCTGGAGTAGAAATAGGTTGCCAATTGTTGCACAACCACAATTCCCAAGGAATAAACTTGATTTCAATCTTGAAATGTGAGGTTTTTGGTAATGTATCAAGACATATTTAATTGAAAATATCTTTTTCTGAGTAAGACTAAGTAACTTAACATTTTGTAAATTTTAAATGGAAAGTGTAGGTAAAATTTTAATCTTAAGTTACTGCATGGTTGCCCAAAGAGAGAGACAGTCATGTTTTCCTCGCTAAATTACTTACGGTAGGATTATGTGGGCAGAAAAGATCAATTAATGGATTAAGTTGAATAGAAATAATTTCTTTATTTTATTTTTACCATGGATGTGTATTTGAAGATATATTGTAACGTATTTAATTACCAGTCAGGGCTTTCAATTTTTGTTTTAGCCAGATTTTATGAATGTGTAGGTGGCACCTTTTGCCTCATAAAACTTCGATTTTATAGATTGGGTATATTAAATCAAGAGTTTTTTCTCATAACAATTTTAAATGTTGGTTGAATTTCATTATCTTTTATTTCTTATTATAGGGGTTTTGGTGTGAGCGTGTGTGGGAGACAACATTTCTTTAAACCAGTTTCTGTACAGGCAATGTGGTGAGTTCTTATTTAATTACATTTGCATGGATAAGCATAGCAAAATCATCATAGACACAATAATGTTAAATGAGCGAACATCCAAATCTTTAGGAATTTAAGAATCTGAGGGAGTGCTTAAATGGATGTCACCATAAGACTAATTGTTTCAAGAATGGAAGAATTGAGTGTTTAAAAGCTGTGCATAAATTATGAATAGTGAAAGTTTTGAACAAATAGATGATCCAGTGCTTTTGGGTGGATGGTTTTCCGATAGTGGAAGGATAGATGGGGATATAGAAATGTGGTTTCTGTGTGAAGAGTGGAGTGTATTTTGTGGATAGTGATGCAGTGTGAGAATTGTTAAGAAGCAAGCAGCAAGAACTGCTGCTTGTTGGAGTGAGCTTGTGCCTTCTTAGCTGTCTGGACTTCAATCTTGTGAATTTTTTGAGGTGTATACTTCAGATAAACAGAAAGGGAAGTTAAATAATAACCATAAAATATGGATATATGTGAGCCAAATGAGTCTTTTTGGTTAATACAAATCAAGATTGATGTGTTTGTTGATTTGGACAAGTTGAAGAAAAGGATGAAAATAGTGATGAAGTCGTGTGCTGAGTTAATGAGTGGTCTGAAGAAGAAGATTGAGGAAAAGTAAGTTGAATATACAGATCCTGCTGGTAAGGGAGACATTGAATGTAAATATTAAATGTGAATTTATCAGAAGATAATGGGATGTGTCTGAATGGGAATAACTATATGAAGAAAGTGTAGAGGAGAGTTGTGATTATTATATGGCTACAGAATCCTCGATAGCAAAATGGGCTTGACTTTGGTGAAAGTTGTCCCAGGTTCAATTCCCAGTGGGAGTTTACGTGCAAAATGACCTTAGCTGTTGAAAGTTTTTCAGTCCATTTCTTTAGCTCGAATGTATGAGGCCAGTTTTTTGCAGATAATACTTTTTCAGGGACAGAACTCTTGTCTGATATTAGTCAAAATTTTAACTAGCTAAAGCCAAATTTATTTATAAATCATTATAAAACAAAAGTAGGGGGATTAAGTTTAATTGTATACATCAAAACACATGTCCTGATAAAAAACTCTGATGAATCATTACCATAGCTGATTTTCTCTTGTAAATATTTAGCCATGGCTCTTTAGCTCATCCTCACCTCTTAGTTTTAGCCTTCAGCTCTTACACAGCCTTTCACAGATTTGTTACCCCAAGATTGTCTACACTTTGACTGCCAGAGAGTATAGGTAAAGTACAGTAGCTGTAGTTGGTTGTGTATATGTTAAGGCACACAAAAATCTGGGGTCTTCTTTTATTAGAAGTAGATGGATTTTAAATTAGTGACTTTAAATTGAGATTAAATATTACTTAGGTGTTTATGGTAGTATAAAAGGGTGATACCTCCGAACTTTTATTAAGAGGTCAAAATGCAAATCTATTAATATTTATAGCATTTATATAATTTTTAAAAATAAGACAATTTGAAATATTGTAACAAAAGATGAAAAGATAAGATGTAAAAGCTTCTATGCGTTCAATCAAGTTTAAATAAAAAAATAGTATACTCATGTAAAAGGCAGACAGAATTTTAGCTATGAATTTTAGGTAATATGTGTTATATGCCAATAAAGATGGTGATTTATGACTTTCAACTAGTGCAAAATGTATGTGGATATACTATGGCTTGTCATTATGGATGATCTTTGACTTTATTAGCAGACTTTTTCTTTGCTAGTTTTGAATCATTGTAGTTTCCTTCTTTTCAACTCTCCTACTATTATAATTTTAACTCATAAATTCACCCAGTGGGCTGTATTAGGAGATTGTATTGTATTAAGAGATTGAAGGTTTATCTGCTGGAAGCCTTTTTTTATCCTACTTTTTGCTTCATAATGGAACATAAGCTACGGAAGTTAAGCTGTGAAAGGGTTAGGATATATAGTTAAGGAATTAATTATCTATGTATTTTATTAATAAGAGAATTAATTCATTTTGTTAATATTTCACAACATTTGTGGGGTGAGAATGTCCTAGTTTATTAAGTATATTTGTGAATCAAATGAGCTTGAGGTGGTGTTCATTTGCAAAACTCTCCCTTAGATTTGGTTTATCATCTGCAAAATGCAGAATGCATCTTTTTTTTTACCTTTTAATGGTATGCTGATTTTTTTTGTTCGACCTCCTTTATTTCCTTCTAAATGCATCTCAATTTTGAAGGTTTATGGTGGTAAGTGGCATCTCTGCCTTACTCCTTTTAAATTCCAACTTATCTGAGTGAAACATTTTTACACTGTCCTCTCTCATCTGTTGCAGGAAGGACCTGTTTTGTTTCCACTTCACTGTTTCTTTGACTTGCTGCTTCATAAGCCACTTACAATATCCCTTTCTTCTTTTGGGTTCCTTTGTTTCTCTTCCATCTTTCACCTTCTTTTATTGCCATTTGAAAGTTTGTTTAGTCTCCTTTAATCTTTCCATTTGGCCTCTTTTTAGAGTTCTGATAGATGTTTGCCTCAACATGGGTATATCATTTTCAAGTCTTCTTGAATGATTGTATCAGATTGTTTAAAATAATCATATTTTCTTCTCTGTACATCTGCTCTAATTTTAGTTCTAAGATATGTTTCTGTACCTCCTCAAGCTAATTTTTTTTGTATTCTATTGTACATTAGAGTTTGAGAAAAGCTCCAAATAGCCCTTCTGTGTGGGCAAACTAACCGTTGAAATATTCCAACCAGTAGGGGTTAGGGTTGGTTCTCAGTGGTCATGCTTTGCAAGTATTGTTCTCAATATTTACTTCAGCAACTACATTGCCATCTTATTTTTCTCTCCTGAAGATTGCTGGATGGAATTTTTCAATGGTTCAATGGTTAATTTGCTGGCAAACAACAGCTTTCTGGAAAATGTCTTACCACAGCTTTCCTTCCTTATGGATTCTATTCAATAGTATGTGTACACTTTCATGCCTCTTGTTTGTATTTATACTGATTGATTACATTGTGTTATTATGTTTTATTTTCAGGTCTGCACTTCAGACCCTCCATCGTGTCAGCCTGAGAGCTCGCGAGACTGGTACACATTTCCTGTCCTCACCTGCTCTCCGAGAGCCATCCTCCTCTTCTGATTCACCTTTGCCCCAACTTGACTGGGCAAGCTACTATGAAAGCCGGGTTGATTCTGACCAGTCTTGCCTTAATGAATGGCATGCGATGGATTCTTTAGAATCTCGTCGTCCACCTTCACCTGATGCTGTTAGAACAAAGTAAGTCTCCAAAAAGATTGGTGGAAGTGTAACAATGATTATCTTTATTTTTTTGCTAAGAAACCAGGTCTTAGTATTAATCACTTAAAGAATCAACAAATTTAGAGATTCATATATATTAGCTGTATGTTCATGCTTTCGAAGACCTCTTGTATCTTTATATATAAATTAGCCATCTATTGCTGTATTTTGTGGACAAATACCTGAGTTAAAACAAAACATGAAATCTGTAGGTGTCATTCTATCAATATGTTATTAATTTTTGTTAATAAATTCATCTCAGTAATAAGGCTTTGCTTATATTTCCATAACTTCTGGAAAATTCATCATTTAGGAAACATCTATGTGAATATTTAGTATTACAGTATATTTAGTAGTACAGAATGCTATTATTTATTGTGTTGTTAGTCTCATGCTGATTTTGCAATGGAATTGTTAGCAGTCTACATGTATACTGTTCATTTCCTTTTCAAAGGTTTTTCTGCATTACAGAGGTTTTCAGTAACTTAATTTGTTACCTCTACTTTCTCGTAACCTAATTTTTCTTAAATTTGTCTAATTTTCCTCAAAATTCTAGTATTTTCTTGCATTATGAATAATTTTGAAGTGATATACTTGTGAATTGCTTATTTGAGTAACTGATAATTGTGAACTTTGCATAGTGTATTATTTAGTTTTTCTTGAATTCATGTTGTAAAATGGTAGCCCATATACTGGTTGCTCTGCCTTTACTTTCCAATTTGCATATGATTCGTTAAATTCTTATTTTTCACTATTTACTGTGTTATTTAACATCAAGGAAATGTTTAATTATATGAATAAAATCACCATTAAATGCTAGATGGACTGCATGGATTTAATTCTCTGCAAATGATTAATTCATATTGTTTACTTATGAAAAAAAAGTAAATTATGGGATTTCTTTGTTTTTTTTTAGACCTAGAGAGAGGGAAGAGACAGAAAGGGTCATCAGGACAGCTCTTAAGGAAATAATGATGTCTGTTGACCTGGATGAAGTAACATGTAAATGGCTACGAGGTCGACTTGAGGAAATGCTTGGTGTTCATCTTAGCGAGTACAAAGCATTCATAGATGCAGAGATGCTAACCATTCTTGGTCAAATGGATGCTGCCACTCCTGTCTTTGATCATGTTTATCTTGGTTCTGAGTGGAATGCCTCTAATTTAGAAGAATTACAAAAGAATGGGTGAGTACTGTTAACAATACTCTTAAATAAGCGGAGATTTAGCTTACATTTTTCATGACTCTTGCTAGATTCAACCTTGGAAACCTTTCAGATAAATTTGAGGAATTTGTTAAGATTCTACTTAATTTTTGGAATATGTGTATTTATAGGCATTAGAAGTTATTGATATTGAGTAGCAGTGATATGGGTTTTCAGTATATTTATCTTATTAATGAATGTATCTATTTGTGTTGTTAAGTTACCCAATCACTTTGCAGACTGTACTTTTATATTAAAATGTGTTTTGAGAGGTTATTGTACTTATATCAGTAGAAGTCTCCTATGAAATTCCTGCTCCATCGTAGCTATATTTTAAAGAATAATGTGCCACAATTGCTGTAGTTATGATTTTTCATTTTTGTGTATTCCAGTATTGTTCAGCTATAATATAATCCTTTTACCTCTTTCCACAGAATTGGCCACATTTTAAATGTAACTAGAGAAATTGATAATTTCTTTCCTGGAGTGTTTGATTACTATAATGTTCGTGTGTATGATGATGAGAAAACTGACTTATTGAAGCATTGGGACAACACTTTTCGGTATATTAGTCGAGCTAAGTAAGTAATCATTTCTTAATTTTATTCTAATTTGACTTTTAATTAGTAGTATAGGAAAGAGAATTGAAAGTGCTTGAGTGAGCAGAGATGATAAAACTCTTTCTATCCATTTTTAGGAAAATTGGATCAAAAGTCCTTGTTCATTGTAAGATGGGTGTTTCTCGTTCAGCCTCTGTTGTCATAGCCTATGCAATGAAAGCTTATGACTGGGATCTCAAGACTGCCGTTGAACATGTCAAGCAAAAACGCAGTTGTATTAAGCCAAATGCTGCATTTATGGCTCAGTTAGAAACTTATCAGGTAGCTATTTCTCTCTATAATTCTTAGTATCTGAATTGAAGAAAATAAAATCTTTTTTAATTGAACTAAAATTTTAAATATTGTGTTAGTTCCTAAGTTTTCTTGTGCTACAATTTATGAAGGAATTGTAGCTTATTAAGGAAAGCCTTTGTACTATTTTTTTTACCTTCCTGTGATCCCTTAATATTTGGTTTCATAACAAATTTTATGGTTAAGTCGTTCTTACACTTTAATGATTTAATGCATGAATATCACATGGTTCATTTACTAAAATATGTCTCAATTGTCAGTGGCTACATTGATGTATTTTGTGGTTAAAGTTTAAAAAAGTTTTAAGTGGTTTCTAATTTTTCATTGTTAACCATGCTTTTTTCTTTAATAGGGTATCCTAGATGCCATGAAAAATAGGGAAAAGTTGCAGCGCTCAAAATCTGAAACAAACCTCAAGTCTCCTGGGTCAATTACTCTGGCAGAATCAGGTAGCAGTGGGGGTAGAAGGGTTGCGTCTGAGGAAGGTTCAACAACAGATTCAACCCCCAGACTTCCTCCTGAGGAGGATCCTCCAAGTCCTCCGGGAGAAGGGCAGCGAGGAAGGGCAGTTGTTCAAGAGGAGAGTACGTTTGTTCAACATAGGCCTTCTACTGGTAATCGTGGGCGGCCTAGATCATGGTCTCCTGATGATGGACCTCCTACGGTTTCATCTGTCCCAGATCTTGCCTCAAGACGTGCTTCTGAAGAAGATAGAATTTCCTCAATGGGTGTTGGAAGACGTGATGGAGAAGGTTTGTTTGTTTTTGGTTTCATATTACCATCAGTCAGTCTTTGGGCTGTCGCCAGGTTTTTGCAATCTTTCAGTGTAATTCTCAACCAATTATCTAAGATTTACTGTGTTACAAAATAGCAAATTAGGATGGTTTTTAAATGAATTGTTGCTCATGTACTCCTATCATTTATCAGTTATATTTTTCTATGTAAAGTTTGGTGTTGAATTTTTTTTACCAGGATGTATTACATTAGTATTGATTGAGGCATGCATAAACTAAGGATTGCTTCACCAGACTTGATTGTTTCCAAATACTTTTCCCAATGTAGCTTATCAACATGTCCTCATTAGTTTATCCTTCAAGTCATCTTATCCCCACCTTCCAGATTAGAAAGAAAAGGTGAAATGCTAGTACTGTGATTAAGCATTCATTTGTACATTTTTCTGTGGTGACACAGGGATTGCATCATTAAAAAAATTTTGATAGAAATATCAAAAATGTATTGAACAATTAAGTTTAACACTTAAAGTTTTAAGGAACAATTTAGTTTAACTCACTGGCATATATTGCTGATATGTCTGTAACTCTTTTATTTTAGAATAGCACATGTCCAATTGGAAGTAGCATTCATTAATAGTATTGTTTTGAATTTTTGTTTATTTCCTGATGTTAATTTAGAAACAAAAAGTGATTTTTTGTTAACTTAAAGATAAATTTATTTATTTATTTTACCCTTACGGCAAGGTTAGGCCCAATGGGCCTCTCTTACACATAACCTCTAAATTGGTATAGTAGTAAACAAAAAGTAGGCTCTTTCTTTATCATGTCATATTTTTATTTGTAAATGATTCATCTTATGTGATTTTCTACATTTTCTTGATGCAATTTGTTCAGTTTCTTCACTACTCTCACATATTGGGGTATTCTTTTATCTCTGATGCACTCAAGCTTTTTATGACCCCTGAAACTATGCTTTAGGCTGATGGTATTTTAATGACATATCTATGAATTTTGTATTTTGACATTTTATTTGATTTTCATATTTTTTCAGTTCCCATGACTGCATCATTAGAGAGGCTTAGTACATCTAGCAGCACAACTTCAGTACGACGGGAGTGCAGGGACGATGGCTCACGCCTCAATCTCAATGTTCGAATGCCCTGCAGTAATGGCCAAGCATACAGTGTTTCTCAGAATAAGGTGGTTCATCTTCCTTGTTCTTCTCAACCCTCATCACTCACATCAACAGAGGGTATTGCTTCAGTTCGAAGGAGGGTAACGGAGCTGGAAGCAAAGAAACACCCTACAACTACAGCAGTTCCTGGAGCAACTAGAGAAAAAGAAAACGGCTCTAAATCATCAGTTCCAGATCCTCCTATATCTCCAGAGGAATGTATTGAAAGAAATTGTCGTGATTGGGAAGATCAGTCAACAACAGGAGGTTTAGTGCATGGACCTCAAGGGCCTCAGTCCTCTCCGGTAAGAAAAGAAGGGACTATTGAACCAGAAGGACTGAGGACATCCTCTAGTGAAGTAGAAAGTCGTGGGGAAGTGGCTTGGTCATGCCGGAATGACACAAGCACTCCTCCTCGAAGAGAAGACCCTTTCTCTGCTCGGCTGGATCGAGTCTTTGATCGAGAGGAGCGTAAACAGTGTCGTTCCGATACTCAAGTTTCAAACATTGGGGAATGTCCTTCAAGGCAAGGCTCTTGGAGCTCTTTTGACAGTGCAGTTGTGTTGGGATTTCAAGGTGAGGCGCATAGTGATACACCATCAAGGCAGAGTTCTTGGGGATCTGGTGATGCGAGATGGCGTGTACCAGCACCTCCATCCAGGAATGGATCTTGGGGCTCTTGTGACATTAGGACTCCAAATCGTAAAGGAGAGGAGACGAATCCTGTACTAAGGTCTTCTTTCTCCTATGATAGAGAAGCCATCCCTTGGCATCCAGGGACTGTTAAACGCACAAAACAGAGGCTAGAAGAAGTTGGTGGCCCCACCAATGGTAGTGTATGGACATCGAATGAGGCCCCAGCGGGGGCTAAGAGAGTGCGCCCAGAGGTAGATTCTCGAGTAGCACCCCCACAAGAGCCTCCTCCTCCACCTCGTTGTCCCTCCCCACGTGAATCAACAACAAGTGGTGATTCTTCCCCTCTTCCCACCTCCTTTACAAATCCCCGTGGTGGCTGTGCTCATCTAGCCCTGCAAGCAATCCTCCTCCCGAGGAATGCTCGCCGCCATGCCGAACCCCCTCGATCTCCAAGAAATCCTGCATCAGTGCCTCGCTTGCAAAACTCTCATGAACCCTGTACTCCTCCAAGACCTTCGTCAGAGGGACATAGAGTTCAGGAAAGTCAGCGATCGGAGGCAGGGATGGTTAGGAGTCTGAGAAGGGAATTCGAGGCTCGACAGGGCGATATCCC
This sequence comes from Ladona fulva, assembly GCA_000376725.2. Classification (NCBI taxonomy): domain Eukaryota; kingdom Metazoa; phylum Arthropoda; class Insecta; order Odonata; family Libellulidae; genus Ladona; species Ladona fulva. Next base: position 724,956 of record KZ308545.1, read on the forward strand.
TAGAATGACCCCGGGAAACAATGAAAGGGTGCGAAGTTTGCCCTCTTCTCCAGAAGGGTGCCCTCCGGAGGACCTTTCTGTCCGTTCTCTTGTAGATAGGTTTGAGGTGGGGCGACGGCGGCTGGTACCGCCTCCGCCCGAAGAACTACCCCGCCCCTCGCCACCGCCGCCCAGAAGAAGAGTCCTATCGGAGGGGGAGCAAGGTCGTAAGGTTCCTCCTCCTGCTGTTCCCCCTAGGAAATCGAGCCTGGGTCGTTCGCCTGCCTCCTCTTCCGGGGAAGAATCGTCTTCCGTAGGGAGGTCGCTTCCGTTGCGGTTACCCCCTTGTGCTCCGGGCGGGTCCCGGATGTGTGGCACCGCCCTATACAACACTGTTTGAAAAACTACTTAACAAGTGGTTGTCGCTTCTGTGTTGCTCCTTTCTCGTGATGAATTGACTGGTGAGCGGTGCATTGGCTCTTTCTGTGAAATTTATACCATGTGATGTTGTTAACGTATATAACTCGAGCATATACCATTTTTTATAAGTTACTGCAGGAGACTCGCGTGAGTTATTGCCTGTACTGCATCATGAAAATGATTTCATTTGAATGAATGTTTGTAATATATTGTTGATTAAAATCATATTAATTTAAATTGTGAATCATGGAAAATGTGTCCTACAGTCATGCGTTTTATTTAAAAATCGTTAAGAGTAAAAAGTATACCGGAATTATCAAAATATGACGGAAGAAAAGATATGAATAAAATAAATAAAATGCTCTAAAGATATCGTAATTGAAAGAGATCGCGGGTAGATAATATCGCTTTGTAAATCGGGAGGTTGATTTCCGAAATGTAAGACTTAGGACAATCAGAAAGATTGCAAAATTAGCAGAAAAAAAGTCTTACATAATCTTCCCGTTTTCTTAAGTAATACGAGGAGAGTTATGAAAAAGTTAGCACACATTTAAATTATTTGATGTTAAATTTAAACGATGCTAGACCATGCCACGGTCCTTGAATCTGTTCCGTAAGTGAATGCGGAACTGCGAACATAGTATGCGGTATGACTTCAAAGATGGCGTTAAGATGCACTTCATCGTGCTACCATCTGCTTTGTCATCGCAGAACATTTCATCGTAGTTCTTACAGCCGAGAGGCCGAGTTCTTTGGCGCTAGCAATCAGTATATTAGTTGATCATCTGTGCGTAGCAGACCTTTCTGATCATTTCGTTTCTCATTTCAAGTCCCCCTCCGTAAGTCGATCGTGTTTGTCTACGTGTTCTGCAAATTATTGTAGTTTCACTGAAAATAACTGAAGGTTAAGTAATAATCTTCTTTTATTTATTGGATAGGTCTGACTTGGTCCACTCAGGTGTCGTGTGTTAAACATTTCTTCAACATGAAAATTAAAGGTAATTGATGTATAAATACTATCTTCCTACTTCATATTCATCATTCTGAATAATTAATTTTTGAAAATTTCCCTTAGAATTTCTGAAGTAGGTTTTTTTAATCCGTACACATTTCCATTTACTGCATACATTTTGGCTTTTTATTGCTCACTCAAAAGTGGACTATGAATGATAATTTAGTACATTTTCTTATTTTATAGCCGGGCCAGTTGTTGACATTCTTGGAGATGAAATGACAAGGTAAGTTCTTTAATCTACATTTCTGGCGTTGTTTCTGTATTTAGTTATGGTAGAATCTTTCGTTAGAGACCTCCTAAGAAGGATAAATATAATATTCCGTTCATGTTCTTCAAAGCGCTCTATTGCAGTCTTTATTTTTTCCTTGAATTATTATTCTATACTTAAGATATTCTTGGTCCCAAGTCAATTTTCCGTTTCATATTCAAAAGCAGCAGCACAGGATGTTTCATTTAGTTTTCATAAGGTATTGAATTTTTTTAATTTTATCGTTAGGTGTGGTGAAACACACATCGGATTAACATTTCTAGTTAAAATGAAAGATATTGTCTACAAAACGTTTAAAATTATCTAATAACTTATTTTCTCGCGATTTCCTAGTTAACAGAAATATTACTGGTCCTGTAAGAAAGGCATTATTTACTTTTTAGGGGAGCTTTTCTTTAATTCAAACCACAAACCGGCAAAATATATTTTAGCTGCTTTTTCTGATTTCTGAGGAAGTAAGATGTAAGTATGGATGCTATGCAATAAGTGAGGAAATTCTTATAGAAATTCTCACCGGCAGCGCGGCAATTTTTGTTGAAATCTAACAATAAGACAAGGTGTATGACTTAGAGATCTCTAGACCTTACGTTTTTTGCCGACCCTTAGAAATTTCTCAGGCAGAATCATAAGTTTATGAAATGAAAATTCCTGTATTTAAAAATCTAGATCCTCAAAATTTCAGTGTTAGGTACCACGTTTAACAAAGCTACTTCTCTCTACTACTCTACCCCCATTCGTGCTACCCTCGTAAGTCTACTCAAAATTTTGCTTTTAATTTGTAAGCCTTCTAGATTAAACGTTAATTTGGCGAATTAAACCTGAAAAGTAACGCTAATAAATCTAACAAAAATTACGATTAATTTCACGTTTGTATACTGTTTCACTTTTGTGGGAGGCTTGTAGATAAATAGCTCCGTAAAATCATTTGAGGTTTGAGGAGCCAAGACAACCCTTCTGAAGTAACTCAGTTTCGAAGCTGTGGAATTTCTTATTTGCGATTCTTCTATCTAATTTAAGTATCAAATCATTCCTTGCGTTATGCATAATCCATTGCTTATATTGTATTTTATACATTCGGTAATATAAGATGCAATGAACTCTAAAACAATTCTCCTGATTTGTGATTATCCTTTTCAGCGAAAATGTTTTCTATTAGGGAATTCGTTTTTCTACTTACGTGATTTTGTGGACATTCTTTTGCCGGAAAACGAAGTTTTGCAAGTTGCAGTCATTAAAATAACAATATATAACCGATTTTTCATTCTCATCCTAAAAATATTTTTTGGACGAAACATCTACTACGTTAATTCCATATATACAGGAAGTGATTCACTGTAGGCACAAGTTTAACAATAATCGAAATTAAAGTCAATCATGTGGTTACGATATTCTGCTGCATTGTCATTTTTAACCAGGGTGACCAGAGATTTTTAAGGGTGTTTTGATGTGTCGGAAACCAATAATGTACCCTGTTTTTCGTTATCAATGCCTCATTTCTTTGCGTTCCAGTATTCTTTTAACCCGCTATGATTCCCGCGAACTCAATCACCCCTGCAATGGTACCATATGCGATTAGTCATTTCTTGATGTATGATCAAGTGAACGTAGATTTATATGATCTATGAATGGCAATATTAGCGGATGTTGCATTATTGGCCTATCGTAGCAGAGGTCCTTAGGTCATTGATAGTAGGAATTGAGCGCAATAATGTTATTGCATCGGAATATGAAATGTATCTACAAATGAAGCTGCGATTGCGTTACAGAATTCTATTTTTGTAATCTGCGCAAGATGTTGCAATAATAACTTTATAACATTGATTGGGAGAATTATGTAGATGGCCTCGACACAACCACAGCGTGTTTTGGTTGGGCGAAACAGGCAACCTCCTAGGACTTGAAGACATCCTCTAACCTTTTCGAGCATTAGATTCGGGGTTTTCGCCACATTTTTAAACATATGCTCAGAATTAGATAATTTTGTTTCATTTTCTCGTTTATTACGTATTATGTTTGGTGAATATAAACGGAACAGATCCTATTTCTATTTAGTGAGCAATTCAGATTGATTTCCACCTTACAGCTTTGCTGTCGAATCATGTCAACATAGGCGGTACAAGATCAAGTGTAGCTTAAGGGTTTCATATACGTTCAGTGGTTTTTTTATCCTAATGCACCTGGGACATTAACTGCGAGCCACTTACTCGGAAATAGTAGTTGTATTGTTAATAGTGCTTCGACAGCTGAGGTCATTTCGCAGGTGAGCCCTCACCTGGAAACGAACCCGGAACAGCTTTCTCCCAAGTCAGACAGTATAAATATTTTCTTCTAATGTCGGAAGTATTCTCGGAATGTCGGAAGTTAAGACCATATTACAAAATAAAATTTAAGAATTTTCAGGAATGAATTATATAAATCTTTATTAAATTATTTCTATAGATATGTCTTATTCCTTTCATGATAATAAATGGTTTTTCGTGGCATGAATAGAGAGATTCGTCATCCCGAAGACCAATCTTACGATGCAGCTTTCTTTTTAATGTTCACATCCTAACGGATACGCCTTGAGACGTAATGCAGTAGATAACCTAATAAATCCGTGGATGCTCCTGGAAATAATCGTAGTCATTGCAAAGTAGTGCTACAGCATCAGTCCCAAGATCTAATATTCAAATACCTTGAAAAACTTACAATATGGCAAGAGCCTCCGAACATCGTTGCTTCCGATGCGGGTGTAACTTTTAAAATAAAATCTTTTTAAAAATTTGGAATTCGGATTGTTTTACGTGGAATTGGAGATGAAATTTCGATCGAAGAACATGACACTTAGAGTGAAGGGGTTAGTGAAGTTACTTTGAGGGGCTCCGAAGACGATTCTATGGTTTTCATGTACAATGCCACGATTGCTGATTTTTATATGTATTAATTCCATTTTATTTTTAGTATTTGCAATGATTAAAATACTTTCATTACTATTTCCTCTTAAATTTCTGGTTAATGTGCGTCTTACCGTCCGAAAATTACGGTTTGTTAC
>KZ308546.1:27554-87235 GCA_000376725.2 Ladona fulva
TATATATATATAATCATTTGAATAAGTCAATCTATTGATAAGCAATGAAAAATGCATGGTTCACATGCTTGAATTTCAGATGAAGAAATAAAAGACAAAAAGTCTGCCGTGACCAGCAATCAAACCTGAATCTTCCACTTTCCGGGCAGATGCTCTGAACTCGAAGATACCACAACAGAATGATCTGCCCTTCAATTTCTTTAGCCATGATGGGACACGATTTATTCTGGAAGATCCATCTAAGATGGCACCACTCCTGGGCACACGAGGGACCTTTTGCCGTTCTGGCCCACAGGAAGTCCACTATGATGTTGAGGTGGCATCGTCAATATCACACATGTACAGGAAAGGTGCCATCTCAGATGGATCCTCCATATCACACTGTGTCCTATCATAGGAAGGGAATCGAATGAGAGATCCTTCTGACATGGTAGCTTAGAGGTCAGAGCATCTGCTAACAAAGTGAGAGACCCGGGTTTGATTTTTGGCTTTGACAGACTTTTTCTGTTTCATTTCTTCATCTAAAACCAAATCAGTCTCTGTCTTCCGTGATTGACTGACTCTGTTGCTTGACTTCTACACATTATAGACGTCCATCCCACTAGCACTTTGTTTAACTCATATATCCTTTTCTTCTGTCTTACACACAGAAAAATCAGTTTTATTGCTGACCAGTTATCTCCCTCATTTATTTCTCATTAAACTAAGAGAAATAGTGTGGTCAGTATTGATAAACTGAATAGTTCTGTGACAATTGAGTACGTGACAACTGAGCACTGCAACAATTAAGTGTTGTGACAATTGAGCATGTCTCACTACTTAACCAAGATAAAACCATGTTATACTAATTTCTGAAATTTTGACAGATGGCATAATTTGTCAAATACTGTTATATTTGTCATTCTTTGTTTAAGAGATGTAACTATAACAGTATGTGTTAATAATATATTAAATGGATTTAACTTATTTGTTAATTGGGTAGCAGCTGTAGCCAGAAAAAATAAACAAAACTGATATGAATTTGAGTTTTTAAACTGTTCAATGGATGTTTCAATCTTGTTTCAAAATTGTTCCCATTCTCAAAATTACTCGGGTATAGAAAATGTCATATCTCTGAAAAGTAAAAGTTGTCAAATACAGTGGCTTAATTATTACCCTCTTGTAATTGTTTACTATATTCACAACAATTATCCAATAGCACTTTTGCCTTTGGTGAGAGCAATTCAGGGTTCGATTTTTGGTGGGAGGCTTTTAAAATACTGCTACAACCCCATAGCATTAAATTATTTAATATTTACCAATTATGGCACCATAAAAGATAACTTTCAAATTTTATTTATAAGATACAGTTTTAAACTATCCTTTGATTTTCCCTCCTCTCTAGGTTACCATCTACCACTGGGATCTTCCTCAGTCATTACAAGATCTTGGTGGATGGACCAATGAAATTATGGCAGAATACTTTGAAGATTTTGCTCGGGTTGCATTTTCCAATTTTGGAGATAGGGTATGTTCATTGTCAAATTATTGTTTGCAACTATCACAGTTAGTTTTTCTGTATCCTTAACACATTAAGCTTGCCAGGGCCTTTGGCTTTGAAATTTTTTGCAACCTGCTTCTTTTTTTACATGGTAGATAGGTTTCTGAGGGCTCTTTTTTTAAAAAAAAGATACAATGCTTATGGAAAAATAGAATTTTTGTTTAAGTATNTCTCTAAAGAGTTATATTTCCAGACCCTATGTCCTACTTAGGCCCACTACATATTTACATTGTTTAGTCAACGGAAAAAGGAGCTTGGGTCCAAGTAGTCCCAACCTGGGGGTTTCTATGACCCAATTTTAAAAACAAAAATTTTATTACAATCAGTGAAAAATTTTGTTCAAAAAAGCCTATAAATCATCGAAAAATATCTAAAACATTTGTTATCAGCACAGGTTATGGAATTTAGGTATTGTTTTGTTCGGAAAGTCCAAAAAGTTAGGAATTTTGGGTCCAAGTAACAGTTAGGAATTTTGGGTTTACGGTAACATATTGAATTCTTCTATCATTCTTCTTTTTTGTTTACAGAATGTTGAATTAATTTTAGACAATCATTTCAGCAGAAATAATATTTTCTTATTCTCATCTTGTATTACATACTTAGCTATGGAAATCTCTTTCTATACATCCGTAATACATGTTCTTTCCATCATACTTTCCCCTCTTACTCTCTGCACTGGTCATTCTATCTGCTGAGTTATATCAAAAACTGTGCTGAAAATTAAGGTCTCTATAATATAAACATCCAGCAATCAATAATTGATGGCTGGTAATAATGTCATAGGATAAACTGCCATGGAAAAATTGTCACAATTTTGGATTGAAAAAAATGAAGCAAGAAAATCTGTCAGAACTAATTGATGGAGGTTAACTATAATATCACGGGAAAATGTTCATAGAAAAAAGTCTCAATTTTGGCAGTGGTTCACGTCATAATTATGCATTATTTTTATTGCTGTGTATAAAGCAGTAAGTTTTGAAGTATTTTAATCTTTTTTACACAAAAATTAGAAGTATTCACAACCGGAACAAGAAGGAGCAATAGGGTAGAGAATATTAGGTAAATAATGTAAATGCTAGAGTTAAAAGAGAGACTTCATATAAGTAAAAAAAATATCATTAATAATTTTAAAGGCTAAAAGAATATTATTCATATCCAAATCCTTGTTATAGGATAAAGGGGAGGCAGTTTCATGAAACTGACGTTAGCTGAGAATCTCCTTGAAGTTATTTAAGATGAATTAATTAAAATTACTCGACGAAACAAATGGAAACAGTTTATAAGGCAGAGGGGGATGAGGGATGGGCATTATGCATTTTGTATACAGATAGAATGATGGATATAAGCCACTCATGTTGTTGAGTCGATGACGAATAAATAATGCTTTATAAGCATTTGTAAGGGTAGTTAGTGGGAGGAAGTTAGGGTTTCCTTATAATTTTGCCCTTTCCTGTCTGGATTTACCATATTGAGTTCCTCTGGTTAGAATATTATAAAAATTTTAGTTGAAGTCTAAATAGGTAGAATTGGACTGCTATCCTTTCTATAAAAAATGATGCAGAAATAGTGCTAGTAATGTCTTGTTTCTTTTTGACTTTTCTTGTGTTTTCTTATCTTCTGTCACCTTCTTTTGACATTTTTTCTGGGGCATTTTTACATGAATTCCAATATATGAAGGTAGCTACCATCAGTTACCACTATTCCAGCAATTGTAATCCAAAAAAGATTTGGTTTGGCTCTTCGGAAAGCTGTACTTAGGAACTAAACTTGAAGTAGTTTCTGTAATCCAATAAAGTATTCCCAGCTTTGATTCCTTCACACTACGTGAGTAACCAGATCCGACCAATCTAATATTACAACAAAGACAATGAGTTAGTTATGAGATGTCGTTAAATGAAATCCAAAAGTATTAGTTAAACATTATTCATCACTGTTGTATGCATTCCTGTCAGTTCAGTTGTCCTTAAGAGTCCTGTGTACCTTATATCCATTATTTGTAAAGGGTTAGTGTATTGAATGTAAATGGACAAGTAATGACTAAAATGAAAATTTTGGTATGGAACAAAGTGAAAAAAACTGCAAGAAAACTTAGAAATCCTTAAAAAATTTCCCATAGCCAATTTTAGGGTATTCAGATGTTATGTGCCCATTCTTATTGCTTTTTCCAAATCATTTAAAATAATGTACCTGCTACCCAGGGGGTTAAGTAACTAGGAAGAGGATCTTAAAACAAGTGGTACAAAATATTGGAGGTGGCATGTCTATGGCATAAGTGGCTCCTTGTCAACCAAAGTTATAATTTCTGTATTAGGTATAAAGCAAATACTTTATCTCAACCTGTGGTAAATTAGGCTTTCATGAAAAGATGGTATAGATTTGGTTAGAGCATGATATCTTCATGAGGATGATATTGCTGAAGCAGCTAAACAAAAAGAATATGTAAATGAAAATTTTGGGAGGATTTTTGAGCACATGAAAGTAATTGTTGAAAATATGGGAGTTTCTTTACCTCTCCCAAAATTTACTATTTTTCTAGGCAACAAAAGAAATGCTGATGTTTCTACCACTTTACGTTAGCTCTGAATTTAATTGTATGCACCCCTTTAACCAATTTTCAAATTAATATAAAAGGAATTTATTCAATTTTGCATTGCAAATAAAATAAAGTCCAAAATGTGTTCATATTTAAAAATGTTTTTAAATTATGTAAAATAATAAAATGAATGACATCATCATTGTAAATTAAAAACCTATTCTGGACGTTGATATTATTGATAGAAATTATCTGATGCTATTGGCAATTTAAACATTCTAATTTGAAACTATTTTATTTGGAAATCTTGATTATCATGTTTGCTCATGTCAAAGATTCACCAGTGTTGTAGACACACTTCAGTCTTAGGAAGCAAAATTTTGGAAAAAGATTCGTGTAGGTAACATTGGTACATAAAATTGATTACTTTTGTCTATTCATTCACTGCAATAAAAGATGTTATTTCAGTTGTTACAGCATATTTATTATTGTAATTAGTTTTATGAAATTGAATCGATTTGAAAATGTAACCTTTGACATTGAGGAGACACAGCAATTTGAATTGAACATAGGCAAATATGGCAAATAGAATTTGGCCACCATATGTTAATAATCTTCATTGTTTTGGTATTGAAAATTTATAGAAAAATAATTATCTATAACTTTATGTACCTTTGCTCAGTACACATGTAGACTATTCTGAACCCAGAGTAAAATAAATGCATTCTCGCTTTTGACACTATTCGACTTACCTAAAAAAGTTACATAAATCACTTTGTTTAATACATCTTCATAGTGACGAGCTACTCATCAAATGTACAATTTTTACATATTAAATAGTTACCATTGAATGGATATCAGCTACTAAAATAAATAAAAACTCTTTCTTAAGCAAAAATGGGTTTATGAGGGTTGTTCAATAAGTCCTTAAAAAGCCAGGAGATGGCGCTCGTAGTGTCATAAATGGTTTCTTTTCAATAAACATCATTACTCACTAGATATCTGTTAAATCTCAGTTATATCCATCTCATGGTTTAATTTTTGTTGTTGATTAAAGCAAAAAACTTTTATTTAGAAAAATAGAAAAAAGTGAGTTTTGAGCAGTGGATAAACCCTTGTATTTAAAAGGCTTAACACCAAAAGAGAACAAAGCTGAGTTAGATGAAGTTCATGGCACATCTGCTCCTGTGTTTGCAACTGTTTACAATTGGGTAAATGAGTTTAAACTTGGCTGTACATCCACAAAAGATGAACATGGTTCAGGATGACAAATAGTAGTGACAACCCCCAAAATGCTTGACAAAATTCATGATATGGTCTTGAGTGATTGATGAATCAAAATGCACAAAATAGTTGAGGGACAGGCATATTGTAAGATACAGTGTTTTTAATTTTGCGCATAAAATTGAGCATGAAACAAAAATCAACAAGATGAGTGCTGTGTTTCCTTTCAGAGGAGAGTAAATGCAATCGTGTGCTTGACTCTGAGGCTGTTTTGGCACTTTTTTGTCACAATCCTGACTAGTTTCTCCATCGATACATAACTGTGTATGAAACATAGATACACTGTCACTAATAGGCTTCGAAGAAAGGCAAGACAGTGAAATCAGCTGGCAAGGTGACGGCCACGGAATTTTGGGATTCACGAGGAATCATCTACACCGATTACTTGGGAAAAGGTCAAATGGGAACTGAAAAGTATTATGCATCATTATTGCACTGGTGGAGTGAAGAAATCAGGAAAAACATTCTCATTAGGAAAAGAAAAACGATCCTCTTCCATCAAGACAATGCATGGGTACACACCTGTGCAGTTTTGATGGTGAATATTATGGAATTAAAGTTTGAATTATTACAACATCCACTGTATTCAGAGTAACTGCAAATCCAAATGTTACAGACAACAGTTCAAGTCAAATGAGGTTGTCATTTCCCAAACAGATGCCTATTTTGAGGAACGTTCTGAAATCCAACTTTTTTGACAGCTTTAAAAAGTTAGAGAAATGCTTGAAAAAGTGTATATAGCTAAAAGGAGATTGTTGAAAAATAAAAAATTGAATGACACTCTTACTTGAGGAAAGAATATCTTGAAATTTTTCTTACAACTCAGATCGTTTTTATTTCTGTTTGTAAACTGTAAACGATATTATCTGTCTTTTGAATATATTGTTTTGAGATATTATTGTTTGCAAAAAGAATGAATGGGGAAATCTAATATTAAAACCAGATCCTCATCAACTGATCTTAGAGAGTTTTTCAAATTATTTCATATTTTAAAATTTTGAATCATAGTTGTATGGTAAAACAATCTTCATTTTCTTCAACCTTAATTAACTATCATTCTTCAAACTCCAAATAATATCAAAATATTTAAATAACAAATGGGACAAAAACAGTAGTTTTATTAACAAATAGAGGTTTGCATGAGTGGCCTCCAAAGTGATGTGCATTTGCTCTCAATTTGGTCATGTTAGTTTAAAAGAGATATTTCCTTTCCTTTTAGTCTTCCTTTCAGTACTACTATATTTTAGTGATAAAAACATGCAGCTCTTTGATATCAACTGACTGTAGTTAATCTTACTCTGTAGAAAGTATGTTTGAGGGGTACCAATGCCATTGGCAGCTAGCAGAATGCTTTTATAGGTATAAATCTGTCTCCAACCTCTGAAACCCTCATTGGCAACTAGCAATTGCATACCATCAACACCATGCATCTTTCATGGAAAATTACTTTGTTTATTGGCATATAACACTCTCTTATCATTAAATTTATGGCTGAAATTCTACATGCTTGTTATATGCATGCACTACTTTTTAATTTAACCTTAATTCAATAAATAGGAGCTTATTCACTTTTCCTATCTTTCCTTATTTTGCTTCATCTTTTTTAAAGCTATACAATCATACTTGGTCTGCGAGTGACTTGGCTTGTGTGTTTTGCAAGACGAGAAAAAATTTTAATAAATTTTAACTTGATGTACGAGTGAGATCTTGCAATACAAGCAATACATGGAGTATGTATACTTGTTTTGTCTGCCGAGTGACGTGACCACTTATAATAATTATTATGTGTATGAACATTTTTAGATTTTGAACAAATCATTTGTCTAATCATTTGTCATTTACAAGCATATTTCTGGAACAGATTGTGCTCACAATCCAAGGTTTGACCATACAAATGCATAAATGTTTATAAATTTGCATATTTAGTTATCTAAAAATGTTCAGAACTCTAATCCTTTTGTTTAAAATTTTTTTGCCAATATTTCCTTCATTCTGCTAATTTTCCAGGTGGATGAAGAATGCTTATGTTTCAATTGTCTTGCATTTATGAATCAATCATTCCTGCTACAATTTTAATAAGTAACAATATCAGGACCATGTTTCATGGGGAAACTGAATGGAAATCTCCCATTTAATGTAAGGATCAAGTCTAACAGTAAGATAATCTGTTGTTCGTTTATGAATTCATTAATTTAACTTATCTCTTCTAAGTCAAGAATCAATAGACCTATTACTTGTATAAAAATTAAGGTGAGGAAGATTATTTTACAATTAGGTTATTAATTGAAATGGAAAATTATTTTCAAATATTGAATTCAATTTTATAAAAAAGCTTTGTAAAATCACTTTAAAATTTTATTTTGTAATATCATGTGCCTTAGAAGCTTATTGGCAATTTCTCATGTAACTACCTCCACTTGTGATTTAGCCAATCACCCCTTTCAAATCTCTTCTTTTGCATGGCCATAAAATCAACATCATTCCATTATTTTTCAATCCTCTTCTCTTTCTCTCTTCAGGTTTCCATCCACATATCATCTTTCAAACTATGTAAGTGGCCACAAAATATTAGGATTTTTTGACTTGTCCATTATCTTTTATTGTACATTTATTTTTTTCTGGTTTCCTTGTTTTGTATTCTGTCAAATCTTGCAATAATTAATTCATAGTTCACCAGAATGTCATTTTGGCTGCTTCCTGTTTTTGCTCTCATCTTGTTTAAAGCCCATATTTCTGCTCTAATTGTGATGCTGCTTTCAAATACTGTCTTTTATGCATCTCTTATCTTTTGTTGTACCATTCTACCTTATCTCTGTCATCCTCATAGTCACTTGCATAGCCCATATGTGTAGGCAGTCATTTAAATTTACTTTTTGTATCATTCCATATTCAGTATATATCTCTGTGTAGATTCTAGACGAAGAACTATGATTATACAAGATAGAACAAAATAAAGATCAAAATTGGAGAGAACCATGTTCCATATCTGCTTTACTGTTTGTAGTTTCTTAAGAAACTCTGCTTCGTCAAGAGAATAGTTGGTTGGAGCGAAGAAACATTCCTTGAGCAATGTTACTTTGCATTAGTTAGGCCTCACCTTGAGTACATATGTAGTGTATGAGCTGATAACTTTTATTCAGGGATTAGAAAAGGTAAAAGGAAAAGCGATATGATTTGTAAAGGATTGCTACTGCAAATCAGTGAGCGTTGTTCAGATCTTTTAAAGTTGTGAGGTGGGAATGTTCAGGGGAAAGAAGATTTAAATATAGGCTTAATTTATTTAATAACTTTAGAGATAGTGCATTCTTAGAATAGATGCTAGAATGAATAAATTCAAGAACTTTTTTCCGTGAACAGTATGCAAAAGTAATCAAATAGGGAAATAGATTCATGCTACCCCTGCCACATGCTGTATGGCAGCTTGCTTGGTACTTACATAGACAGATCTTAACATGTAACAACAATCTCCAATGTACAAGTTTTGCTATTTTCCACAGTAGGTTCTAATCTTAATAAATTAGTAGTGATTGTTTACATCAAATTTTCATTGAAAATTCTGTTTGAAAAAACTAAAGCAACGCAGATTGGCATAATTATCATTTTAATAGCATGATAATGTAATTATAATTACTGTCCTTTGGCTATTTATCTTAATTTTAAAGTATGCTTTAATTTCATTAAAATCATTTGCTCTGATTTGTCTCAAATTTTAATATTTTCGTGCAAAACCTTTTTTTTTGCTCTAAAATTAAAATTTATTTTTTCCTTTTACACTCTAGGAAAGATTGGTATAACGTTAGAATCTTTCTGGATGGAACCAAAGACTAGCGATCCAAAAGATTTAGAGGCTGCTGAGCGAGCATTACAGTTTGAGGTAAATGAAATAGTTGATTTTTGTAATTATTTTATACTAAAAATGATGTGATTAATTCAAATGGATTAAAAATAATATCTACTGTAGTCAAACTATTCAGATAAAATAAACGTAAATTAATGTACATATACTATTATCCCATTGGTACCGGGAGCAATTTTTTAATAAAAAATTTGGTTGTTTTAGTATTCCTTCCTATGCTGCTTATGACTAAAAATATGCCTGATTATTACTTTTTATAATTTTATAACCATCTGATTTTGACATGCAACTTACGTTACTTGTGGACATGTAGGTAGTGAAAAGTTGAAAATTTCTTTCTTTGGAGATATAAAAATTGAGGAGCAATAATTCTTTATCGAAATATTTATTTCTTACATTATTCGTTTGTTTACATACATATTACAAAATACAGTAAAACATAGATCTTAACCTGTAACTCTCTTGACTGACAAGCTCTTGATAGTTGCCACTTGTTAGTGGACACATCTCTGAGAGTGATTTATCATAATTTTAATTTCAATTAAAATAGAGACAATTCATCTCTCTGTATCGAATGGATTTAAAGAGTTTACATCCACAGCAGCACCAATCGATGGTCCAATGAGTGCTCCAATTAATACTTTAATGTGGCAAAGGGTGCTAATTTGCTGATATATTTCTCTTTGTGCTGAACAAATTTTGAGACTCAGATCACATAAAAGCCTCTCCAATTCCAGACCCCAACTGTCCCTGACAGTTGCAGCTATTCATTATAGTTATGAATGTTGTCAAGCAGTGTCGTTCTAGATCAGTTTGAGGTCAGAAGAAGAGAACCCAGAATATATAAAGTTGGATTTATTTATCCTTCGTCACTGCTTCATACAACAATATCTACATCATGGTACACTATGCACACCAAGACCATGCAAGAATAACGGGCAAAACAAAGAGCATCAATATGAATCACACAGTTACCAACAATTAAAGTAAATACGCAACCCATTACATGGCGCAAAAATGTAAACACTGCAGACAAAATTATTTTAACGCAACTAAAACCTTTTACTCAACATGGACAATTGTTTATATTCTTTATTTTAGTGATGCAATACTAATTGCGTGCTAAATCTCAAAGATTTTCATAGAAAACTTTATCTTTGTCTATATTAGTTATTCACGTCATTTTTTATGGCTCTATTTTGTAATCTTTGTTGAAAGTTTTCAATAAATTTATTTTGAAATTCAGCTTGGTTGGTTTGCTCATCCCATCTTCAGCAAAAATGGTGATTACCCTCCATTGATGAAGCAAATTATCGGTGAAAACAGCAAAAAAGAAGGATTGAAAAGGTCACGTCTTCCATCATTGTCTTCCAAATGGATTGAACTTCTAAAAGGTTTGTCTTTAACATAATTATCTCAGTTTATTTGTTGTGTTTATGATAATAAACACAATTAAGTGATATTGATGATGATAATGTTAAATATGTTTTATCTATTACCATTTTCCTTATACTAGGCTCTGTCATTTCCTTTCTTGCCACAACTGAATGATTAAGTATGTATGGTAGCACCTTCTTTAGATGACTACTCAGGGTATAATCCTTAAAAGATTACCTTATGCTTGCTTCCGTGTAACAAGATCAGGTAGTAAGAGCGTATACTTAAAATTATCATAAAATAATAAATATATATTCATTTATTTCAAGTGATAATTTTAGATTTTAAGTAGGATAAATTTGAAGTAGAGAATGAAATTAAAATGTTTGGAATTACAAATTTATATTTGAAGTTTCTGTATTCAAGAAAGCAATCCGCAAAAGCATAAATTTGAAGGCAGTCAAAGGGCAGGCAACTTGGTTTAACTAGGAATTAACACCAAGAAAACTAAACCTATGATGATACATAAATGCACTTTTGATGTTAACTGTTTTAAGTAACATTTTAAGGATTTCGTAGTTTTTGACCATTAAATTTAGGCATGATACCAGGCTTTATATTTTTGGAAGAGGAATGTCAAGAACTATTCAGGAAACCTTTTCTTGTAGAGTTATATCTTTATTTGGCTGGAGGTTACTTTTCTGTTCTTTCAGATATTTTGGCTGAGATTTGGTTATAAAAAATGTGGGAGGAGTTTTTCAAGACTGTCCAGTAAAGTATTCATATATTCAACTTTTGTCTCTGTTAATTTAAACTGTTGTGTTCTATCAGTTGTTACCCATGTACTATATGTTACTTCATCTTCAGGGTCCTAATTAAAAAATTTATATTGTAGGTGTTGCTTAAGGTTTTTGTTAGATGAAAATTCTATACAGTGTCGAAACATGAAATCTGTTATCCTTAGAGCAGGTAATTAATGAAGCCATTGTGTGTACACCCATAGAGAAGAGGAGATACACTCTGATGAATAGCACAGATGCTTACAGCTTGTGTTCATGAAGAGCCTGCTAATAAACACCATTTAGGTTTAACACACCATGACTCATGCTCAAATTAATGTGATGTAACATGAAGACTTCCGCAGGGTTTTTTTACACACCCCAGTGGATCTTTGTGTTAATCGCTATCTTCCTGTAAATTTTTATGATTATTGCTGTATAACATTATTTATAGATCTTTCCAGATACAATGTGTAAATTTAATGCAGATAATATGAATATTTGTTTTAAATTTTACTGAATTAAAATATTTGCAAAATGGAGATGTAAATGAAACTTTGACGTAGAAAATTAAAGAAGTGGTACACTCTTAGCAGTATTTGAAGTACATATAGTAGTGTAAGTGTNTATTTTGGCTGAGATTTGGTTATAAAAAATGTGGGAGGAGTTTTTCAAGACTGTCCAGTAAAGTATTCATATATTCAACTTTTGTCTCTGTTAATTTAAACTGTTGTGTTCTATCAGTTGTTACCCATGTACTATATGTTACTTCATCTTCAGGGTCCTAATTAAAAAATTTATATTGTAGGTGTTGCTTAAGGTTTTTGTTAGATGAAAATTCTATACAGTGTCGAAACATGAAATCTGTTATCCTTAGAGCAGGTAATTAATGAAGCCATTGTGTGTACACCCATAGAGAAGAGGAGATACACTCTGATGAATAGCACAGATGCTTACAGCTTGTGTTCATGAAGAGCCTGCTAATAAACACCATTTAGGTTTAACACACCATGACTCATGCTCAAATTAATGTGATGTAACATGAAGACTTGCGCAGGGTTTTTTACACACCCCAGTGGATCTTTGTGTTAATCGCTATCTTCCTGTAAATTTTTATGATTATTGCTGTATAACATTATTTATAGATCTTTCCAGATACAATGTGTAAATTTAATGCAGATAATATGAATATTTGTTTTAAATTTTACTGAATTAAAATATTTGCAAAATGGAGATGTAAATGAAACTTTGACGTAGAAAATTAAAGAAGTGGTACACTCTTAGCAGTATTTGAAGTACATATAGTAGTGTAAGTGTCTATAATTGTTATATAGCAATATTTCATCTCTTTAGTACTATTTATTGCTAACTTAAAGCAAGTTACTGTTGTTTTTTTGCTGTTCATTCTGAATGAATCTGAAAGGGAAAAGAAAATACTTCACTTAACAATTTTGGAAGGGGAAGTTCCTTCTTATTCTTCCAAATGGCCCCAATGAGTGCCAATCCTTCCTAAGTTTTGTAAGAGTGACACTCTTACAAATCAATCGTCAGCAATGACATTACTTCCTATCCTCACAATCACACCGACAGACAGTTTTTCAAGATCCTCTTTCAAGTTTTGTGTATGTTAGACTCCAGCATCCACAAGAGTGAAAATGGTTAATCCCATACTTGGCTGGTTTATTCTGCATGTATTGGTTGAAAGAACGTCTACTCCAAAAAGTGATCAAATGTTCATCTACTGTGACAAACTCGTGAATGCTAAAAAGATATTGAAAATTCTTCTCAAATATTTTGAATACTTCTCGTATTGGCAACAACTTGTCATTTTCCTCCTAATTTCTCTGTCCTTATTATCACCAAATCAGAGGCACTGCAGAAAAATTTGAATCTCTGATAGTTCATGGATGACCAAAATATCTCTATGCCTATAAGAAAATCTTGATCCCCACAGATCTGGTATCTTTATTCCAATTCGTCCTAGGCTTAGCAACTCTCATTCATGAATTTCTTTATGCAGCTTCACCAATCTTGTTACATGTATTACTTACAATGAGCCTTAAAATATTTTATTCGAACATGATGATGAAAAAATATGATGGAAATCTTATGATTTTTATTTTCCTAGAAGCCAGGGGCCATGGACACGAATTTGTGGGTGAGTGTCCTAACGCTATGTCAAGGCTCAATAGTACTCTGCTAAGTCCTGTTCTCTTTACTCATCAAAGAAGCATATTTTGTTAGTTGCATATTCAGTATCTGAGTCGTTAATAAATTACTTGCTAGAGATATTGTGCTTCAATTCCAGTGCAGAAGCATTCCAAATTTCACTGTCTGAATTATACTGAAAGGAAATTTCCATGATTTAGCCAAACAAAAATCGTAAAATTGAGAACTTTGGAAAGAAGTGAATTGTCCTAGAAAAATCATCCTTATTCAACGAAAAAAGAAAGGAAATGAGTGATTTTTGCTTAGAAGGTTGGAAAGATATATAATTCCAGCTACTGAGAAGAAGTGGTCATCAAACCAAACCAGAAAAAAAATGTTGCTCCTGACTGACAGATATTTGGTAGATATTCTTTTTCTAGATCAGTGATTATTTTGTATAATTTTTCTTTGACTTGATTGACAAATGCCCATATCATTATCCTTTTCTTGTATCTCTTTTGGTATTTCTTCAATATCTTTCTCTCAAAGATATTCTTTTTCTAAGACTTTATAAACTTTGTTGTTCAAAACGGAACATACTGAATTAATTTTTCTTTTAGCATAAGCAAAGTTACTACCCAAGGCAATTGCATAGTTATGGGAGACTCTCCTATGTCTTCAAGGGATGTATTGATTTTCTTAAAGGCTTTTACTCTAGGTGATTTGTTTTTTCAGTTCTAAAATATTGTAGTTGCTGGCTCACCTACTGTGTTAAACCCTTCAATGTCATCATTTTCTTTTTCAGTTATCAGCTTCTTCTCTACATGCATTACATAATTTCTGAGTAGGAATTTTATAACAACTGGAATATTATTAATTTTACGTGAAAATTCTGATGTTACAATTCTTAAAGATTTAGTAATCTTTTTCTTTTGGTGCCTAAATGGATTTAAACAAGAGGTTTTATACTTTTTTTAGGTGGTATATTTTCTGGTGTTTACAGATATTTAAGATAAGTCCAGAACTTATGGTGCTCCTGAGTTGTAACAGATCTTTTCCTGATGCACTTAATATTTCAATTCCTTGTTTTGCTTGTTTTATGAAACTCAGTCCTACTATGGTCCCTTAAACTAGTTTTCCAGATGCTGAGATTGGGGCATTTAAAAGTATCAACCTGAATATTCCTTTAAAAAAACTATATTGAATTAATATTTTTTAATTTAAACCACAAACATCTATTTGATATTCACGGTTGGTATAACATGTTTACAAACCTGCAATCTTAAAAAAAACACTCCTAAAAGTCTAAAAAAATACCTGGCCTTTACACAAACAAAGTTTTGGTAGGTAGAGCCCTATTTAAAGGTTATATTTCTCCATTTTAGGTTCCTCAGACTTTTTTGGATTGAATCATTATACCTCTTATCTTGTTGAAGCTGATGAGAATGGCCAAGATCCATCATGGAGAAGAGATACTCGTTGTAAAACAAGTGTAAATCCATTATGGCCTGAAACTGGATCTCCTTGGCTGAAGGTGAAATACTTGCTTTCATTTTATTTCTTTTTGATTCTCACTTTTTGAAGAATTATCAAATTGGCTGTATTTATAGATACTTATGGCAAATTCTTACATTTTTTTCCTCCTACCTTTCCTTTTGTTCCTCTCAGTCCCTTTGACATACCAATTTTCATCTCATATTTTTCTTTCCTTTGTGTCAATGGTAATCTGTTTCCATTACTCTTGCAGTCCTTATTCTATTCTCCTCAGGTTTGTTTATTTTTCCGGGCCATTCATGATTTTGCATCCTCTTTGTGATTGTGTTGTATTTTTATTATGCCTTCTCATTTTCTTTTATGTTTTTGTTTATATTTTCGTTTTATGGGGGTCAGTCAGAAAGTTATGCCCACATTTTTTTCTCTGGAAATATTTATTCAAACATCTTGAAATTTACACACAATATTAATGCATTCTGCTTACTATATTTTTCAACATAATCTTGTCAACATGTACAGCCTTGTGCTAGCATGAAACAAAGGTGAGCATGTCTTGCCAGTACCAGCTCTTGTCCTGGCGATGTAGTCATCCCTTCATTTCATGGATCACACTGGTGTCATCTTTGAATTCTTTCCATGGATAGCATCTTTCATTGGTCGAAAGAGATAGAAATTGGAGGAGTTGAAACCTGACTGTAGGACAGATGAGGAAGCACTGTCCAACCCATCACTTTTGTGAGCACTTCTCATGTTATGACATTTGTGTGTGGGCATGCGTTGTTGCGCAGGAGCAAACTTTGTGCACTATTCTTCTGGGATTGAACTCTTTGTAAATGCTTATTTATGGTTTTCAGAGTATTGATGTAGGAATTTGAATTGATGGTCAAAACATCAATACTTCAGCATGTCAGGACTGGTCGCTGTGGCAGTATGCCTGGACCACAGCAGATCTGCATTCTTCTCTTTCTGAAGCTCTAACTTGTTTAGCCCAATGTCCAACAGCAGAGGTGCCATACACTGCACACAAATGTTTGTGGATGTTCACAATGGTTTCCTTCTCCACAACAAGGATCTCAATCATGCTGTTTGTAAAGCTTGGCCATTTTAACAGTTTGTTATGGATCTGCCTTCTGTAGGAGTGACCTGAAATGGTATATACAAAAATGGGAAATACAGAACTTTGAGGGTTGAAGAATTGCAACTGTCTAGCGTTATTGTTGGATGAAGGGGAAAATGTAGGGCATTAACTTCTGAACTACCCTTGTAAAACTGAATGAGTATTCTTAAATTCAGGAATCTTTCCAAAATTTATGTTCATCAGCTTCTTTCCAGATATTTCATCTCCATGTATTTAGATCACTTTGTGTCTACTCCATAAAGAATTTCACTCTGAATGTTCTTTTTAATGCATTTGTCTATTGATCGATAGCTTTTGACCCAATTAATCTTTAATTTAGGCTATTGGTTTTTTTGGTTGTTTCATTCTGTTTATTATTTTCTCTTGTTTGCTGTCTCTAATCCAGTCTTAACTCATAAGAATTATATTTATTTCAGACTTCATTTGTCTCTCCTCCAATTTCTAAATTTATTTCATGATTAATGGACATGTTTTAAGGGTAATTTATGTTATTGATTTCTCTATCAGGTGGTGCCCTGGGGATTCAGGAAGTTGTTGAATTGGATTAAAAAGGAATACAACAACCCTGATGTCATAGTGACTGAAAATGGCGTATCTGACAAAGGAGGATTAGCAGATAAGCAAAGAGTGGCCTACATTACTGTGAGATAAGATTTGTATAAATTAGAAATAATTATTTTCCCATGAAAAATAAATATTTGAGTTTATTTTTGCTATAAATTTAAACTAATTTAATGAACCCATGCCTTTTTAAAAGTATATTGAAGTGAACCATTCTTAACATACTGGTATTTAAGTATCACAAATTATAAATTTCCAGGAATATATGAATGAAATGTTGAAAGCAATTAAACTGGATGGATGCAACATTTCTGCTTATACCTGTTGGAGTTTGCTGGACAATTTTGAATGGCTTGGAGGATATACGTGAGTGAAAATAAATTTTTTCTCAAAATTGAATTCTTAAATTTGTATGTTTTCATTTAACTGATATTTACTTCATCTTTTGAGATTTCTCATCTTTTTGATTTGTTTACTCTTAGGAAATCAGATATACAGGTAATGTCAGTTTTCCTTTCATCCCACTCTAACTGAACTTCCTGTTGATTCTTGATGGAGAAATAAAAATTGATATATATAAAGTACTAATTGCGACCAATTGGATTCTCAAGAAAGCATTAAATATTTAACCCATTGTATGATTAAAACCAAAGTTGCAAAAATGCAGTATTATTGTTGAATGCAAAATTGTTATGTTAGACAAATTTTTGATTGCTTTTGCTCTTGTATTAATATTTGATGCAGAAAGATCATTAACTTATCTTTTTTTATTGATATTTAAAATTTTTTTGAATTTCCTGTTGCGTGACTCTACTGGTATCCAATCAAAATTAGTTGTCTTTTTTATCAAAACCTCTTATTAGAAAAATATCTATTGAACATCTTCCCTTATAATTATATCTGAACAAAAGTCGTTTTTCTCATTTAGTTTGAATAGTATTGAACTTGTTGTTGTGCTTGACTTGAATGTTGTGCTTTTGCAACTTTGGCAGAATGGGGTCTACAGCTATCTTCCAACATTACCTTCTCACTTTATCATATTTCAGGACATTCTATAGAGCTCATGAGACATAAGTACCTAGGAATTACAATCACTAGTAGTTTTTCCTTCAAAGAGCATATTCGAAGCGTAGTAGGAAAGGCGAATGGGATGCAAAGGTTAGTCAGTAGGATTCTGAGGGTATATTCATTGAGAGTAAAAAAATTAGAATATTTTCCCTAATTCGAACTCTCCTCAAGTGTTGCTGTGAAATTTGGGATCCTCATGAAGTAGGATTAGTCTCCAATCTTGAGATGGTAGAGCAGCTAGGTTTGTCAAGGGAGATTCTAAATACTACTTTAGGACAGTAGTGTTTTGGCTATCCCTTGGATGGACTTCACTTAGGGATAGAAGACTTGATTAGTGATGTAAGCTCTTGGAAAGGTTTATCACAACAGATCCCAGTGACAAGATAGCTAATATTGCTATTCCAGTTAGCAACATACGTGGGCCCGGAGAAAACTAAGAAGCAATTCAGAGAAATGATTGCCTGGACAGATAGCTACTTCTGGTCATTTTTCCCTCATAGTATTAGAGAAGCTAATAGCAGTTAGGGTTTAATAGGATTTTCAGTGTTTTTACACCCCCTGTTATGAGCCATTGGCGGCTTGCAGGGTTTAAATGTAATTGTAAATTTATTTGGCCTCCTTCAATTGTCATTAGATGTTTTGCCCTCCCTTTCCTTAACACAACCTCTTTATTGGCCTGATGCTCTTATTCTTTTTCTACATCTCTGTTACTCTCATATCACTAATTGATGCCTTATTTCTCAATTCTTCATCAACTGTAGTAGCATAAACTTGGTTTCCATGATTCTTCATTAGAGTCACTTGCATTATGCTCTTATCTACACTTTTGTCTACTCTTTCTTCAATGTGTATACAATTAGCCATCATTACTATTGAAATTGGAATTTTCTGAGCAGTCAATTTTTTTTCATTGTTTTGCCCTTTCTGAGAGATCTTTCACAGGTATCTTCTCCAACTCTACAAGTCTCTTCACCACGGTATCCTTTTCAATGACACATTCAATCCAACATACCTCCCTCAGTCATTCCTCTAAGGCAATGCATTGGTGGAAGGTGACAGTGTTTTCAATTAATAATAAATGCTGAATAAACATCCTGTGGAAAAGTACAAATCAGTGGAAGGTGACAGTGTTTTCAATTAATAATAAATGCTGAATAAACATCCTGTGGAAAAGTACAAATCACGTCTCTTACTTTTGACTGTGAAGATGGGGTTCCACCCAATATCACTAAGGAAGATTAATTTTAAATCAATTATATCTTTGACTCTTGTCTGGCATTCTCTTTTAGATCTACTTTTTAATCGTTCCATTCCATTTGCCTTTCCTATAACAATCCAATAACAAGAAATTACCTTTGAAGGATTAACTACTGCTAAGGTTATCTCCTGGGGGTTATATTTATGTATAAACTCTAAGGGATATCCTGAAATTTGGTATTAGGCAAATAAAGTTAGCCAAACATGTAGTAGTCATAGCCACAAACTTTTTGTATGAAAATCAAGGTGCCAATCTTTGCATCAACTTGATATAATGCTTATGTTACTCATTAGGATAATGATTCTTCTTCTGACTCACATTTATTTATTCTTATCAATGTAATGCCTAGTGAGGCTAATTATATTGCATTGTGTGCAATTGGTTTTCAACAGTCATGTGATTTTTTAATCATTATCAGTTAATACGTCACTAATTACTATCTATGGAGGAAATAGTGACAACATGACATAATATGAATTAATAGCATTACTTTGAGCTAAGCCATTGTCATGATCCACTGAGTTCCACTGCCTGGTAACCCATAAATAACTTAGTGTTATGTTGCTGAAAATGCCTTTAAATTAAAATGTTCAGTTTGAGTGTAAATCAAAATTGCCATTTATTGGCATTTCTCTTTCTTATCTGCTTTATACTCAATCTTATTTCTTTGGTAAAGTCTTGAAGTTGTTCCAGTCCCAGAAAGGCAGAAATGTGTATGGTATGAGATGAAAAGCTTCATTTGCCTTTCATGTTGGTGTGTCTGGTTGAATTGAATGGCTTACTGTAGTCACTTACTAATTATATCGGCTATTTCTTTAAAAAAACTTCCATTCATTAAATGTCATAATTGTAAATGATACATTGAAAGAAACAATATGTAATGCATAAGTAGAGTTGATTGACTGAAATAACTGATTAAGTTCCTTTATTTTCTTTGAGTAAATTGGAATGAAGTTTTAATAATTTTGTTTTTGTTTTTCTTAATTCCCTCAGTCAGAAGTTTGGAATATACTCCGTTGATTTTGATGATCCTGAGAGACGAAGAACTGCCAAGGAATCTGCAAAAGCATACAGCACCATAATAAAAAACAATGGATTTCTCAAGTGCCAAGATATCTAACATTAAAAAAGAAGTCTGCATTTATTTGTGGGTTTTTCCTTAAATATTCCATATGTGCTCTTGGAGCTCAACCAACCTTTAGTAGTATTTTCTTCTCAGATGTCTAAAAGGTTATTTTGAGAAATATGATGTCAGTTAATCATTGAAAAGTGTGAACAGAAATTATTTCTTGGTGGTTTGCATTCAAAGCTTAAAGATGCTTCTATTGTTTTGGGAATGGTTTTTTCAATATGCTGGGTGTAGGTTTTTTCAATCCATAAGTATATTAAAGTAAATTTTAAGATGAAAAATTGGAAAGATTGTTGAAGAAAGTTCCTCCTCAGGATGATGATTTGTTTATCTTATCTGAGTGAAAATGAGAAATAGAATATTCAGGTAGCGAAATAGATAAATTTCCTGACTAAAAACAAGAAAAGCAACTGTAACCATTTGTGCTGTAAAGCAATGCTATATTATATTTCATTGAAATAAAATATGGCTGCATTTATTATTATTACATCTATTGGTATTGCATACTATTTTCTTTTATCACTTATTGTTGATTCTAGGTGCTGATAGACATGATTTTTATATTCTGATTACAAATGCATTAAAGTTTTATTTTACATCAACGGAAATTATTCTCACTCTGCATGTTTAATTTTGTTATTATCTAAACTGTTTCCTTGGGTAATCATCAAAAATTTGCTAGAATCTTTGATAAAAAATTTCCAATAGCTTTTTTCCGCCCAATTGACTTATATCCTGTTTCAAGCAACGAATGTTGACATAAATAACTTTAACAGTTACAGAATGCAAGTAGATAAAAATATTACAATACCTCTATACTTTGAACCTCTGTGGTCCTGTAGATTTGATATAATATGCCAGTTCCATCAGCTTAAATAAAAACATTTATTTATAAAGCAGTGTGTCAAAGAAATATCTGGTATGTAAGAATATTGTAGATTTAATCATTCCTTATGTAACTTTAAAAATTCTGATGTTTTTCAGACTTTTGGCAGAGATTTCCCTGCTTTGCTACCAAGCACAAAATGTTATAATTTGTGTTTTCACAATATCCATGACTACCAACAAGCCCTTCATGATTATTAGAACATATACTTGGGGACTTAATTGTGCTAAATGGGTGCGCTGAGCACTTAATCCTTTCATGCACTCTCCCCTTTTCCATATTGAAAATGTTTGCTTAGTATCTAAATTTAGCATTTTTGTTTGTTTTTTAATCAGGGTGTTCACTAATCTGGAAAACCTAGAAAACTCAGGGAATTTTGTTCTTCCGGAAAACTCAGGAAATTTGGCGGTTAACCTAGTAAAAATCTATGCCTACCATTCTTTACTAATTATTGTTCCATGGCTTTTGTTTTGTGCTGCATATTAATTCAGTAAACATATCCTGAAAGGAATAAATGTTTCTATGGCAGTGTTGTCATGGCCTATTTAAAGCTTATAAAACATAGATGTGCACTTTCTTTCTACTTACAACGTTATGGCAATATGCAACATGGGATCATATGGAGTCATAGTTAATAGGGATATCTATGAGGGCTGTATGATAAGTACCTGTGTTAGGCAAAATAATGCATTTTTTTAACATCTTTTAAATTTATTTCTCAATATAGTCTCCTTTCAACTCAATACATTTAGTCCAGCAATATTCTAACTTTTTCAAGCCATCCAAAAAATACCTTTTGTCGAACTCTGCTAAATAGACCTCTGTTGTGGCGATGACTTCCTTGTTTGACGTGAATCGACAAAAAGAAATTGCATGGGGCCAAATCTGGAGAATAGGGTGGATGAGGTAGCAATTCATACTGTAATTCAACCAGTTTTGCTGTGGCAATTGCAGATGAGTGAGCTGGTGCATTGCCATGATGGAAGACCACTTTTTTCTTCGCCAAATAGAATGATTTCAAGGTTTAAAGATAAAGAAATCACAGAGATAAAATTAGAACCAAGTACAAGTGTTTCATAATAGAAATTATTTTCGACAATGTACAGTTGTGTTACATTTTTACGATAAATAAGGAGATAAAATTCAATTAAGCTATCTTTCACTTTCTGCATATAAACTTTTAGCTATAAACTCTAGCGTGATTGATATTCATAAAAATTCATAGTATGAATTAGTAATGAGTTTCATTATTAGATGTCTTTATAATCTATTTCAATTAAGCTCTGTAATTCTTGACGGAGGAGTTCAGTAGTATATAAATAATTAATCTTAATTTTGTCATCACTAACTTAACGTAGAAAATAAATTAGATTAATTTCGTGGAAAATAAAAGGGAAAACTAATGGTAAATCTTTGATAGCGGAACCACTATCAAATATTTACCAAACTAATTTCTAAATTTTACTAAAAACTCGACGAATAGAATATTTTCGCTAAAATATTTACCGCGTCCTGATTTTTTATTAACATATTGAGAGCTAAAACGTTCCTGTATGTGGACTTCCCTGTTATCAAATATTGTATTGGGATTTCTCGAACACGGAATGAATTGAATGCAAATTTTATTCTGTCTTATTTCTACGAGTACGTTAAGTTCTAAGGTTAAATACATTAGTTTAATTGTCTTTCCAGTTGACTTTCTTTATTAACTTAGTATAGTTGTTGACGATGTTATCAGCATACTTGTATCGCGCGAACTGATTACACGTTCATCTCATATTTCCATCCTTAATCGGTTATCCAATAGTAATGAGATTAGCACTATTCTGTCATGATGTCGCAACTGATTGTGCTCTTGATTTATTTTTTACTCGATTTATTTAGATAAAAGGAAATCGGGAAAAGATATAACGAATTCACACATTAGCCATCAATGACCAATGGGAAACACACTCATTATCTTCCTTATATTTCGGATACATGTCATTGAACTTTCGGTGTATCGTCTGTAAGGAAGATAAAGCTCTCTTGCTGTCGTATCTCTAAACCAACTCCCTGCGGCCCACTTTCTGAAAGTTTCAGAATTTAATGATGGTTAGGATGTCAGGATTATGCATGTCAATGGCTTTTGAAGGGTTCTCGCGCATTTCCAAGTTAATATTCCAGCAATTTATTACGTGAGGAATGGGATTGCCTGTCCCGATAAAATGAGCCCTGCGATAATATGGCCTGCCTATAGAAAGACAAATTTTTGTAAGGTAGACAATCAGCGTATTAACTTCCCCTTTGGTTGATTTGAGCGACTACTGCCTCTGATTGTTCCTTCCAAACACTTACGGATAACGCACCCGCAACCTATAGTAGGGAGTGAACTCTGCCTTATTATGGTTATGAGGCTTGGATGGTCTTAGAAAACCGCAGGACAGAAGAAACGGCAGAAAATATTGGAGGCTCCTTATTAACCTAAACTTATGATTTCTTTATTGTCGCTAAGGAAAACATTTGATTACTGAATACAGTCATGTACATTCCTACAAAAAGAAATTTCAGATTTGGTTGGAGCATATAATCTTACTGAGATGTGACTGCTGAATTAACTACATCTACATATGTATGTACCCTGCCAGCTTTCGGCGTGTGGCAGGAGGAGCATGCACCTTGACTCTACTTCCCAAATCTATCACTTTCGCGTATCGTTCGCGGAAAAAATGCGTTTTTGAAACGACTTGTTCTGGCGTCTATTTCTCTAATTTTTCACATAGAATCAATGTAAGAGGGAGGACGCATAATATTTTCTACGGAAGCACCTTCTCTGAACATTAAGTAAATTGAGTCTTTGTTTAAATTTTCTATCTTTTAGAGATTCTCATCCTGCGTCCTAAAACATTTGAGTAACACTCACTGATTTCTCGTAACAATCTCTTACGAAACTTATCGACTTTCGCTTTTCTTTTTTTCATTCTCGAATACGAGAACAACACTTTTTTGCTGGATTCCGTATATTACACGCATAATCCAGGTGAGGCCTGACCAACGCAACGTAACATCGCGCACGGAATTCTTCCTTGCTCCTACCGACTAGTCTCTTCACTAATCCGAGTTTCTTAAGTGCTCGTCCGCCTATAATACGAATGTGGGTACGCCATGTTATTTGTGAGGGTTACTCCAAGATATTTCACCGATTCTACTGTTGATACAATTTTCCCTCGAACACTGTACGAATAATCTTCGACATTATATTCCCTTTAGAAGAAGTTAGTTACTAAACATTTGTCTATATTGAGCTCTAATCGCCAATCGTCGCATCATTTCAACATTGTTCTTCAACTAAACTCATGGCAAATGCCGATGAAATAATTGTGAAGATTTTCAGGCAAGCGAAATTAATTGCTGAAAATTATGAAATTTCTTTATCCCACCCAAAAGTGACAATAAAAATAAAGGGATTCCATGGAGCGAGATCGATACTTAAGAATCTCTTCATCTATCCCTTCGTCAGATTAAAAAAAGAGATATCTTGAAATTTTTTTCAGAAAAACTAATTTCTGGGTTCAAAAACCAAAGTTTGCTCTAAGGAAAACATGAAACCTATAAACCAAACTCAAAGGAAAACGGAGAAAGAGCAAAAAGGTTTAATTAAGCTTCATATTTCTGCTGTTGCTTACATGCGCATGAGCGGGAGATTCTTGAATTATTTTAATTAAAGCTACTGAAGATAAAGGTGGAAGAATTTTATTTCGGCACGGGAAGTTTTGTGTTAGCGAGAATCCGGTGGACAGACCGCCAAAGGTCTGGTCCATCACTCTGGGAGTACCATTGCACTTAAAATTAGGTATTCATTGATTTATTTAATACACAGTAAGATCCAACGTAAAAAGACGATAGACTGTATTTCTCTAAGAGGAACGTTTAGAGAAAGAAAACTCACTCCGCTTAGTTCTTTGTTTCGTGAAGTAATATGTATTCAAGGACAGCATGAAGGAATCTGGGCGGAAAATGAGCAAGAAAGTGGATGTAAGTGAATTAGAGGATAATTTAAAGACAAAGTACGTTTTTGGAAGACGTAATCGGTGTTATGTGACTATTTCGGCCGATCCGAAGATGAGCGTAAAATAAAAGAAATAGATGCGAGGACAAGTCGTTTTAAAGACTCATTCTTTCCGCGAACGATACGCGATGACAATAAGCTAAAGAGGCAACTCAACGCTTGATGTTTACACCTCCTGCCACACGCCAAAAGGTGGCTTGCAGGGTATTTATGTTGACGTAAATGTAGAAAAACGGAAAAATTAATTTGGGGTTATTCGATCGTAGTTTTGGTTGAAAAATGTATATATTGCCCTTAATTCCATAAGTGATCAACGAGGAAAAACCTCACGAAAAGAAATTTAATTTAAAACGAAAATATTCGTCAAAATGTCGGGTAATCTCCCTTTTTATTCGAATATCGTAGCGATTTGTCAATACACCGTTCAATTGAATTCTGAACGGAAACCAAGGCAGTGAAACCCCTGCAAACTTCCGCATTGTTTCACTTCCAATTCAATCACAATAGTTTTCATCAAAAGCATTGTGAAAAGAGAAATCCACTCCTTGTTATTTGTGAATGGATGTGCCCTTTTTGTGCTTTCGTGGCTGAAACGAATTAACTACAGTAATGAAGAAGAGGGAGTGATGGAGATTTCATTGCGAATTAGCATCTCAGTCTTCCCTTTATTATTCCTTCCGAATCCTTCCCTAATCACTTTTCCTTGAATTCATTTCCAATGTCATTTCTTCACTCGCACTGAAATTCACGAATTTCCTCTTCTCCTTTCCACGTCTCAAACAAAAGGACCTCCTACAGTGGCGATTGCGATAAAAGGGACTAATTGGCCTTCTTTTTTTCTCGGAAATATTTAGAAATGTAAATTGAACGAAATACAGAATTAAGCTGTTTGAAAAAAATTACACATCTTTCGTCCTTTTATATTTGAAGCCATATTATTACTAAATTTTTCTATAGATGATATTTTTCAGAATTAACCAATAGTCGTACTTTCACTTACACTTCTCGTAGTGAGAAACGTTTCATTTACAAATGATTATTTGATTTTAATTTAATCATTAATTGTCTAAGTAAATTCTCCTAATATGTTCCCATTCACAGACAATTTTTACATCTTAGAAACCCGTCTGTTAATGTGGTTAGAAATGTAAGCCTCGCTAAGCATATTAAGAAAATATATATGATGGGAATGATGTTTTATCTGCTCAATCTATCTTTCCACATTATCTCCTTCAAGTTCTACTGCCTTCCTCAAACGATTCATAATGGTATGTATGCCCTGTCCGTATCAGTCATCGCTCTGATTATGGACCCAGGTTATCACTATCGACCGCCTTCAGATTCATTCATCCTCCATACCCAGCAACCAATTGTACTCCTATTGACTGCAGATATTCCATAGACTTTTCACAAATGATTGTGAATATTCTCTACCGTTTCTTTCTCTACGCACAGAAATTCAATCACAGAACGTCGTCTGTAACGTGTATCACGGTCAGACACATCTTCGAAAGCTTCCTACAGCTATGTTATCTGCAGGAGAAAACTGAAACTATGCACATGCATGCGGAAAACGTCAAATAATTTGAAACTAGTGCCGTAAAGAATGTATACTGTCAGTATAAAAGAAGGTGACAAAGAAGTGTGCGGGAGGAAAGGGGTTAGGAATAGGAAATTTCCCTCGGAAAGGACTTAGCAGTGGGTTTGTGGAGGAGGGGGTAAATGGGAAATACGGACCTTAGTAAGATGGGTTGATTTTCACCGAAAAGATACTCATTAGCAAGGTTCATGGAGAACTAAAGGTGACTATACCTCCTCTAGCAGATCGAGTTTCTTTCCTTTATGGCCAATGTTGAGGATTAAAGGTGAAAAGATGCATTATGATTGCTATCATTGAAATAAGTGGCGAAGTGGGAATTTCCTGATTTCTTTAAAAAGAAAGTATTCTGTTTGTGTTTGAAAACACCTTTGGTCTTTCGTTAAGAAATCAATGGATTTTACAGTGTTTTTGACATTCTTATAAATAGATTACGTCTAATAAATTCTGAAATATCCATTTCAAACTCGCATAATTCTTCACCTTGTCTATCACGCGGCGACAGAACAATAAAAATAGACCTAAAATTGAAAACAGGAAATGGTGCAAAATGACCTTGGCTGTCGACGCACCATTAACCCACTACTACTACTACTACTGTTTTTCTTTATAGGTTTTCCAATATCAAATTGGAAGAAAAAGGCTGTTTACCTACAGGAACACTGACCACACAAGCGAGTATTCGAGAGCCTTCATAATTCATAAGGTGCATTTTTAAAAACACCTCATTACGTTTGGACTCTGAGAATCCTGCAGAGAATTGGGATATTAAAATATGTTTATTCGCTGCGACAAAATAATCCTTGAAAATATGATGGAAAGTTCTGTAGACACACGGCACTCCATGTCTTTTGATGATGATGATTGTGATATTACTAAATATGTACTACACTATGGAAGTGAAACCTGGTCAGTGGTGGTCGGTATGATACTTCAAGCAATTTAAACGAATGTCATAGGAGTTAGTAGTCTATAAATAGATAGACCCTTTATTGGCGAGGTTGGGTCCAATTGGGTCTCTTCTATCTAAGAGTCAGGGCATTGAATTATATGATAAGATTGCAGAATAAAATAGCACCAAGAAAACTAACATAAAAAGAATTAGAAAGGGAAGGGATGATAATTTATCAATCAGACTGGACGAAGAAAAAATGGAACTGATCCATCAGTTTCCGTATTTGAGTAGCGGGAGTTTTTGCTTTGGTCGGAGGCGTGTAAATGAGGATCAAAGGCGAACAGCAGTAGTTGAGAAAGCTTTTACATAGTGAATTATGGCGACAGGGAATGGCTTAAAATGCACGTTAAGAAATGACAGAATATTTAATATGGATTGATTTTATATGACGTGAAAGATCAGCCTATTAGTTATGGGTTAGTTGTAGCCTGGCAAAATATATGATTGGGCAAATAAACGGGGAAATGCTGAAGAAGAATATACGAGGAAGGATTTGATTGAAGACTAAAACAGAGGCAAAAGAAGTGGATTCATTTAGTCTTCGAGGGAGTAATTAGATCGTTAAATGTCCCTTGTTGCAACAGTTATTCGAAGACCCATTCTTTCTGAATCTACTTAGTGCTAATGTAAAATATGACAAGGGAAATTATTCTAAATAATTTTCGCCATACTTATTTCGCCATATTCAATCCGTTAATCTACTTCATTCTATTCTAGTCCGGCAACAGGATGAGTGGCCACTGAAGGTAATTAGAGATCGGCGCTTGGATGGGACAGGCTAAGGTTGTTTGCTGATACGAAGAAGGGGTTAGTTATCGGAAAGTAAAGAAATGGTTTAAGGTAGGAAATTTTATGACTCGTAAATATGCCCAATGGTAAACACACGTACATTGATTTGGAAGAAGAGTCACGAGCGCCAATCAAGGTGAAATGCGTGATTCACCCACGTGCCTTCCCCCGAAAAACTCGCTTCGAAACCTTCTATCGGCCTCTGTTTTAGATATGCATATAGCGGAGAGGGGACGTCAATCGATATTCCCGACCTACCAACGCCTCCGCAATCTGCCCCCGGTGAAAGATCGACATACCTAATCTTGTCGTTTCCTAGGCGACGCTTATATCCAGCATTTCCTTTATTTAGGCGGCCATTTCGCCCGCTGGAAAAACCTCCCCTCTTCGCGAAAGCGAGCCTGTCGAGCAGTCGCCATGCCTCTCACTCCCCCCGTGTTAATTCGCGACAGCGCGTGAGGACTTTCTTTCGGGTTTGCTTCAACGGGCGCGTTTGAAAAAAACTGTACATTTTATCGCGGCCAAGTAAACCTGCGCACAAGTCACCTAGATACGTTTATCTGCAAAAATAAATTGTTGGCAAATCAACCAATGATCACCTTCTTTAGGTGCAACACCATTCTTAGCCGTTCAAAAATTAACTTAGCTTAAAAACACTCTTCGTTAAGAGTATAGTCGGTCGGAGTGAAGAAAAAGTTCGCGAGCGATGTTATTTCGCGTTAGTTAGGCCTCATTTTGAGTACGTGTGTAGTGAATGGAACACTGCCGAAATGTGTTGTATTCGAGAATTAGAAAAGGTGCAGCGAAAGGCAATATGTTCTGTGAAGAATTACTACGATAAATAAGTGAGCGTTACTGAAATGCTTCGGGACGCAGGGTGAGAATCTTTAGAAGATTTAAACAAAGGATTGATTTACTGGATACGCTCAGAGAAAGCACGTTCAGAGATGATGTTTCCGATTTAATACTTCCACCATGTTATATAGGCCGTTATGATACTGCGAGAAATATGAGGGAAATAGATGCTAGAATCAATCGAGTCAAGAACTCATCTTTTCCGCGATAATACTTCCACCATGTTATATAGGCCGTTATGATACTGCGAGAAATATGAGGGAAATAGATGCTAGAATCAATCGAGTCAAGAACTCATCTTTTCCGCGATAATACTTCCACCATGTTATATAGGCCGTTATGATACTGCGAGAAATATGAGGGAAATAGATGCTAGAATCAATCGAGTCAAGAACTCATCTTTTCCGCGATAATACTTCCACCATGTTATATAGGCCGTTATGATACTGCGAGAAATATGAGGGAAATAGATGCTAGAATCAATCGAGTCAAGAACTCATCTTTTCCGCGATAATACTTCCACCATGTTATATAGGCCGTTATGATACTGCGAGAAATATGAGGGAAATAGATGCTAGAATCAATCGAGTCAAGAACTCATCTTTTCCGCGATAATACTTCCACCATGTTATATAGGCCGTTATGATACTGCGAGAAATATGAGGGAAATAGATGCTAGAATCAATCGAGTCAAGAACTCATCTTTTCCGCGATAATACTTCCACCATGTTATATAGGCCGTTATGATACTGCGAGAAATATGAGGGAAATAGATGCTAGAATCAATCGAGTCAAGAACTCATCTTTTCCGCGATAATACTTCCACCATGTTATATAGGCCGTTATGATACTGCGAGAAATATGAGGGAAATAGATGCTAGAATCAATCGAGTCAAGAACTCATCTTTTCCGCGATAATACTTCCACCATGTTATATAGGCCGTTATGATACTGCGAGAAATATGAGGGAAATAGATGCTAGAATCAATCGAGTCAAGAACTCATCTTTTCCGCGATAATACTTCCACCATGTTATATAGGCCGTTATGATACTGCGAGAAATATGAGGGAAATAGATGCTAGAATCAATCGAGTCAAGAACTCATCTTTTCCGCGATAATACTTCCACCATGTTATATAGGCCGTTATGATACTGCGAGAAATATGAGGGAAATAGATGCTAGAATCAATCGAGTCAAGAACTCATCTTTTCCGCGATAATACTTCCACCATGTTATATAGGCCGTTATGATACTGCGAGAAATATGAGGGAAATAGATGCTAGAATCAATCGAGTCAAGAACTCATCTTTTCCGCGATAATACTTCCACCATGTTATATAGGCCGTTATGATACTGCGAGAAATATGAGGGAAATAGATGCTAGAATCAATCGAGTCAAGAACTCATCTTTTCCGCGATAATACTTCCACCATGTTATATAGGCCGTTATGATACTGCGAGAAATATGAGGGAAATAGATGCTAGAATCAATCGAGTCAAGAACTCATCTTTTCCGCGATAATACTTCCACCATGTTATATAGGCCGTTATGATACTGCGAGAAATATGAGGGAAATAGATGCTAGAATCAATCGAGTCAAGAACTCATCTTTTCCGCGATAATACTTCCACCATGTTATATAGGCCGTTATGATACTGCGAGAAATATGAGGGAAATAGATGCTAGAATCAATCGAGTCAAGAACTCATCTTTTCCGCGATAATACTTCCACCATGTTATATAGGCCGTTATGATACTGCGAGAAATATGAGGGAAATAGATGCTAGAATCAATCGAGTCAAGAACTCATCTTTTCCGCGATAATACTTCCACCATGTTATATAGGCCGTTATGATACTGCGAGAAATATGAGGGAAATAGATGCTAGAATCAATCGAGTCAAGAACTCATCTTTTCCGCGATAATACTTCCACCATGTTATATAGGCCGTTATGATACTGCGAGAAATATGAGGGAAATAGATGCTAGAATCAATCGAGTCAAGAACTCATCTTTTCCGCGATAATACTTCCACCATGTTATATAGGCCGTTATGATACTGCGAGAAATATGAGGGAAATAGATGCTAGAATCAATCGAGTCAAGAACTCATCTTTTCCGCGATAATACTTCCACCATGTTATATAGGCCGTTATGATACTGCGAGAAATATGAGGGAAATAGATGCTAGAATCAATCGAGTCAAGAACTCATCTTTTCCGCGATAATACTTCCACCATGTTATATAGGCCGTTATGATACTGCGAGAAATATGAGGGAAATAGATGCTAGAATCAATCGAGTCAAGAACTCATCTTTTCCGCGATAATACTTCCACCATGTTATATAGGCCGTTATGATACTGCGAGAAATATGAGGNTCCATGCACCTGTTCTCCTTCCGTTAGAGAATCAGCGAGTCGGAGGTCCATAACGTTATTTTGTGGTAAAAAGACGTATTCGACTTGATTGACGATTCTAAATTGCGAATTTATTCAATCTGCAATGTCTATAACTCGTACATTTTGAGCTATCATCGCGTATACGCAACGTTTCCATCAGTGTCTTTCTTAAGATTAGGTCCGTCCTTCTAAATGGGTGTCCGCTACGGCAGCCGCCCGCGATGCTCCTACCATTTTCAGAAAGATCTAATGCTTTCCCGGTGAATGCTGCTCAGGAAGTTCTCTTGGGTTCTCAACCGGGTGAAGATGTTGGATGGCTCCGACGTTTCGGCAGCAACCACTGCTGCCATTTTCAAGGATGGAAGAATTATTTCCTTGAAAATGGCAGCAGTGGCTGCTGCCGAAACGTCGGAGCCATCCAACATCTTCACCCGGTTGAGAACCCAAGAGAACTTCCTGAGCTCCTACCATTTCTTTAAACCGAACCCTTGCAGCGAATATAAGTACCGTTATATTAGAGGTAGACTCCATACAGTGTTGCAACATGTTCCGCAGAAGGATTTTTAAGAGTATCCCGAATCTTATGTTACCCGCAATTTTTGAGTTTTTTTTGCTCATGACTGTACTTAATTTAGTACGTACGAACCAAAAGGTGCTTTCATAATTCCTATTAATGAATGTCATCAGAGGTCGAAGTAGATAGCTACCCAAAAGAAGCCATTAAAATAAATGACGTAAAAAAGATATTGCAACACTGGAGTGAAAAAAGAGAAAGTGGAATCCAAACCAGGAGGTCGTGTGTAGAACCACTAATTTTTTAAATACAATGTCATTAATCGCTTTAAAAGAGTGCATACAAAGCGACATAGTGAGTCAACCCTGGACAGTGTTCTTAAACCTTCTCCACCGAAGAGACATAAGGAATCATCATAGAATTTGTAAATATTTATTTTTTAAATATTCTTTTTAAACTGTGTAAAATTGAAATAATGATAAATAAAAATAAGTGTATTATTGTATACAAACGATTTTTTTTTTAATTTCCAAGGCAGAACGGATTATTTGATTTTCCACAGGATACAGTGGAAACTGGATATCGAGATACGAACTTCGGTCCGGAAGGAATTAAGTTCGTAAGTCGAGTTACCACTGTATTTACTTATGCGGATATATTCCCTGATCCTCAAGAGCTTCTAGTGTGGAAGAGACACTTGCAGGGTCACATCTTACAATCCTTAGTTCTGCTGAAAAAAAAAATTTCTGTGTGTGGAAAAGGTCCATAGAGGATATAGGAAGAATCATATCCATAGAGGTCCATAGGAGGAATCCCTTGCGGAATTCAGCTTGTTTAGATGTCGGGGAAGAGGTTGGGGTCGCCTTCAGACGTTCGTGCTATTGTTTTTAGGAATGCTTTGTAAAAATCAGGAAGGAGGTATATGGAACCACAATTCTTAAATTTTTCAATCCAAAATTTTAATCGAACCTTCTTCTCAAATATGAAAGGATTTACAATAAGAGATCGATTAGAATCAAAAGTTTTATAAAAATTATGGAAAGAAATCCTGTAGTCGGAACATTTTTCAGTTGATGAGAAAAATTATGGACAGAAATTACAGTTCAACTACGTTAATAAATGTAACATAAATCGTATATTGTTCATCATCAAAAATAAATCATATATCGTTCTTCCATAAATTATTCTACTTCGATATTCAATAACGAAAAGTAATTATAGCATCATCAAATAAATTCATGGTCAAATGGCTGTTAAAATAAGGACAAGCAAAGCAGATAGAGATTTAAGTAATCGGGAAGAAACATATTTTATAAACATCCCGATGACTAATGTGCTACTGTTATAATCGAAATTCATTCGCTAAGAAGTACCAACTTTGAGCTGTATACTGTATTATAACACTATAAAGTAGTGATAGAAATGTGCAATTGAGGCTCCGTGATTTGCGTGCGATATTCGTGATATCAAATTTAGGTACACTTACTTCAGCAAGAGTAAGTCACACGTAATATGACTGTTTTATGAAGAAGGAAAAGCTGCGATCAGAAAAGACGAAAGGTCAAGTCAAGTCAAGTCAAGGACGACGATGAAGGAGAGAGGCGTACAAAAGATGCTTATGTAAATGAGAGATAGAAGAACAGACGAGGAGGATGGCAGCAAAATCGAATATCGAGAAGGAAATCGAGAATGGAGAATGATGTGGGAGAATTATTGAGGAATTCAAAATCTCCATCTCTCTGCTGAGGAATTTATGACTGGAAAAACAAAATCTGAGAGAGAATTTTTTCCTGAGATTGAGTATCGGAAAAACATTGACATTCTCTTCGTTTGCACGATTCTAATTTGCAGAACTAATTGCGGACTCTAATTTTTGGATTCACCTTCAGTTACGCAAACTCTGGTCTTAGGTTCTTTTCCTATGCAAAAAAGGGTCTGAAAGAATGATAAATCATTAAAATTGGATAACAAGATGATTTAAGACCAAAAATTTCAGGGGAAAATAGAGATGATGCTAGTCTTATGAGACCGATACTTGAACCCAGATCTTCCACTTGCTGGGCGATTACTTCAAGTCTGCAATAGCTGCTCGTGAGAATGTGAAGTAACTCAATGTCTGCCGCACGGCAAAAAGAAGGCCCGGTTTCGAGCCCCTCTCTCCACAGACTTTTTTCCACATCCGTTTATTCTTTGAGTTTTGTTGTATGCGCGTTTCATCTTGCCTAAGTCAATTAAAACCCCTCTCCTTGTAACAAATCAATTATACAAAAATATATTGGTAAAGCTGAATAGCAACTAAAGGCAGTAATTTTGTTATTACCGTGGAAAAAAGTAATATATCAAGAGATAAAAGTTTAATTTAAAAATTCGATAGTCGAAAAAAATGAATGTATTCTGAAGTTCCAAGAAACAGAAATTTATGAGGAGGAAAGAATCCTAAGGAAACACCGACGTGAAAATAGTCTGATTGCATACATTTTTCTGATCTTTGCGGATTTTCAAATGACGTCAATCCACTGACGAATTATGGCGTCAATTGTTTAACATGGCACCCTCGCATTCAATAAATCAAATCGCAAATAGTTATAGTAGCAATAAGCTAGGCAATTGGTCGAACCTGGAAATGCGTTTTCGAGAAATTTCTCTGAGCCTTTGATTTCCTCGAAATTTCGACGGATTTAAATAACGCGAGGAAGCGTGATGAATCAAAAATATTTGACTGGATTGTATATACAGACCGTTTTCCTTCTTTTTTACGTGAGCGGACGAACCGTGGGAGGCAATGATTTGGTGTTGCACTTTAGCCTACTTAGGGATTGCATTGATGGCTCGCTTCAAATTGAACAGCAGTTTTCAAGCTGCAGCACACAAAGTGGGTCGCCAATCACATGAAATAACAGAATATGCGTTTAGAAGAATATCAGTCGAGGAAATGAGATTCGTCCAATCATTGTATCCATCACAACGTAGAGGACAATCTGAGGCACCTTCTCGAGGTCAATTGAGATCGCATACTCTATAAACACTAGCAATCACCCCCGTCAAGCTTTCGGAAATTAATTATTTTAAAAACATATCTGTTATCGTGCACGTCTAGACCTCCTAAGCCAGAAAACTTGAATCGTATGTCTATGATAATCTATTTCTATCATATCATATTGAATATAATTTACCAAGTCCGTCCATCCTTCCCCCTCCGTCCCCCTCAGATTCTCAGAAACGGTTAGATTTAGAGACACGCGGTAAACAACGTTGGATTTCTAATTACTGGAAACCCCGGCATGCTTGATTTCATCCCCGGAAAGACCCGGAGCTAAAAATGTGTTTCCGTAAGTTTACATGCGATTTTTCCTTTTCGAGAGTGCAAGGCTTTCTTTCTTCATTAATTAAAATACCTAATTTGGAACGTATTTCCGTCAAACTTTGTTCATTCGAAGGTTAAATGTGCAGAAAATCTGATTCTTGCCGTATTTACATGTTTTAATGTCAATTTTTTAAATAATTTTGCTTTTATTTCGAAATGTAATGGAAATGTTCTGATTTTTCTGAACTCGCTATGGCAACCGTCATTGTTGCCTCGGATGAATAAACAAGCTTTAGAAAATAGGGGTGAGGGAATGACGTTTTCTATTACATATCTTTCAGCGTCTGTAGCAACCAGACGTTATTTATAGCAACGTAATTATTTACAAATAAATAAACGACCGAAACTGAACTTCGACACCCTGAAGATGGCTACTGAGTCTGTAGCCGAAACGTCGGTGGAATACACCAACTTAACCCGGCTGGGAACCCGAGAGGAATTTATTCAAATAAATTTCCTGTTACTTTTTGCGTTGAGAATATAAAAGTAAAACGTTTATGCGATAAAAATGAGGTTCGGTTATTTTCATTGAGTTGAAACATTTTTCCCAATTAAGTTTGAGAAAACGTTTGAAGAATATGTGAAATTATATGAAATTCCTCATATCAATACTTCAACATTGAAGAATTATTAACTGAATCCAAAATGAGTGAGTAAATGTGACGCTTCCAAATCAAAATTACTTCACAGTGATGGTCAATTGTGTTGGCCTTTTCTGTTAATTTTCTCGTTTTACGAGTTATCATTATGATACTATTGAAAGTTTCCGCAGTCGATGATTTCTGCATTTTCTACCTTTAATTTACACTGGAATTAGAGACACTAGGTTAAGCTTATAATATACCAGCTGAAGTGCCTGTTTATTCTCAACGGGGCTAATAGAGATAGAATTAAATATAAAAGGTCCTATATGTACAAACTATAACATCTCTCATCTTAACTTAGCTTAATCGGATAGGTTATCAAAAACGAAAAATTTCAAATCAGAGTCTCATAATTTGGAGCCGAACTCCTTAATCGGCGATAAGAATGTTTCGATAACATTTCTTTCCCATGACAAATGTCTCAAGTTCATACGACGAACATTTTTCAATTTTGCAATAGAAATAGAACCCGCCAACGATTAAAATGAAGTTTACATATGTCTTATGGGAACGCATTCACTCGTCTGGGATCGATCCTGAGACCAATAGTTACACAAAAAGAAATCTACGGTTTTTAATAATGTGTAATTTTGCAAGCTTTACAACAACTGGTCCTCTAGTTTTAGGCGAAAATTCACGCATACACATCCACATTCAGAATAGCTGAACTGTCCTTTAAGAAACAATGAGAAGTTAAAATTGATAACTCCATACTAATTGCTCTTGACTCTTAGGAAATAAAATACAAGGTGTCCCTTTCAAACCTCCCACATTTCAAAGGTCAAGGGAAAAATAATTACAGTAGATTTGATAATGAAATTGCACCATATGCTGGAGCATATCAAAGAATGTATTTAATAATCATCACTACACCTCTACATGTGAACCATTTGTAGCACGAAGAATATCGAGTCTGTTTTCAATTTCTTGCCATGTTCTCCGTAACATGTCCTCTGTGACAGAGGACATATTACGAAGAACACTGTTGCAATCGCATTAGTGATACGACATCTTAACATAGGAATATCGTCCTCTTTGGTCGCGTAAACACGGTCCTTTAGAATCCCCGCAAGAAGAAATCCAGCGGGCAATGGGTCCTCCGCGTCCGATCCATTGGAAAATTTCGTGTCCAGGAACTTGCGAACAGCTGTTGACCAATGCGGCGGAGCTCCATCTTGTTGAAAGGTGATATTGGGTTGCAAGTCTTGTATCTGAGGGTATACGAACTGCTCCAACATGTCCGGATACACTGACACAGTCACTGTGATTTTGTTTCTGCAAAACTCACTACTGCTTGCGCCCGCTGCTGTGGAGTCGCCGTTTTCACTTCATCCAATCATGCTGCACTCTGGCGACAATAGTTGGCACGTCTGATGCGGTAATATAAAATTTTAGTAGATAGCCAATGTAGCAAATGACACATAAAATTTTGTTAGAATTTACTCTGCGTTCTTCTATGAAATGTGACACTTATCGAAGCAGTCATGGTCCATGCACACCCTGCCATTCACCGAAAGACGGTTAGCAGGGTAGATACGCAGATGTAGATTTACTCAACGAAAAGAATATTTAGAATCTCCATCGTGTTGATATCCTGTAGACAAAAATAAGCTGATTATTAAGACATTCCTAAATGGTCGTCAGCGTGTCCCTGCGATGCGTCAATGCAAATGCCAAAAATCTCATAAAACTCCTTCCTCTTCACATAGCCTATCATTAATTCTAACCAATTATTTTATATGGTCCTCAATTATCAATGTATTCTTATTGGAAGATGCATGAACTTGGATTGGTCAAAGGTATTAGTCGTCAGGGGGACCGGTTGTCTACAGACACAAAATTTCACAAAATGTTCGCGTATTTTATAAAAATTCTCGCAATTCTGAATCGAAAACGATATTGTACGACTATAATAAGAATATCGTATGTATTCAACTGACATTCTTTTGGTGCTTCTCTCGATTTCGTACGACTATTATTTCTAATTCAATTTTTCAAAAGAAATGAAGCCTGCAAATTTGAGGTGTATGTGCATTTCTTATGGAAACAGCCTCGGACGTCTGGAGTCAAACCGGGGACAGTTTGGTGAATAAATAAATAGCCTATTTTCTAATCTGGGAAGATATTGATAAACCTCTAAAGTCTGAAAGTCGTGCGAGTTCTGTTTCTCGAGTTTTAGACGGACAAACATACGTACACACAGACACACACACACTATAATATAAGATTGCCTGAACAACCAGTTCCGCTCTTAGAGATACATACCTTTATTTGTCTATTATTCTACAACCTTTCACTGCTCGAAGAAATCTCATTTCTGATGACTCTTATTTGTTTTATTTCTTTTCGTTTTACTGCCAACATTCCGACCCGTACTAAGAAGAAAGGACTGCTTGACAAATACTTGAGTCATCTGCTCACCGTATCAATCACAGTGGTCAATGTTTTTCGAATCGAATGTTTTTTCATAATTTATTTTTTCTGTATCCGTCTTAAGGTTAAATTTTCTTCGTTTTG
Source organism: Ladona fulva (assembly GCA_000376725.2). Classification (NCBI taxonomy): domain Eukaryota; kingdom Metazoa; phylum Arthropoda; class Insecta; order Odonata; family Libellulidae; genus Ladona; species Ladona fulva. The sequence continues at coordinate 66,293 of KZ308546.1, forward strand.
GAATGATTTATATCGAATATTTTATAATGTAAAAACATCATCAATGCAAGATATTGAAGCCAGCTTTCTCTTCTAATAACATAGAATAGGAGATAGCTTGTAGCATATTGATTACTATACATATTGTGTGGAGTTTTTAGGAGACTTATATATCCATATTTTAGTTACTCCTCCCTCCCTTTTTAAACAACGAAACAACCCAGACAGTACTTTATCGGAAGCTGTGGTATGAGAGACAACATAGTTCTTTCCAATTGAATCGATAGGCCATTGAATCCAATTGAATCCCCATCGATGAACAGTCCAACGCAAATTTGTAAATAATTTGATATTCATCTAATTCATTTGATACCGCAACGCAACATCATTAAGAAAGTTTGAAAATACGATACATTTTTAAACGTAGTGTGAATAAATTACCCGCCATCGGCCTTATGTGGCAGTTTTCTGGATTCACCCATTTCGTGTTGATGCATCAAGAGAAGAGATGGAATATTGAGAGTCGACAGTCGAGGGATTTTTGGCGTCGAAGTGTCACAGATGATTTGAGAGGCCGTGCAAAATAGATGTCTGAAAATAAAGAAACGTATCGGAGTGAGTTCGGATGGGATTCGAAAGTATTTTTTCAAAAAGAAGTCAGCTCGACGGATCTCAATGCCTTAGGGATTTTCCGGGTATAAAAAGGGGGAAACAGATTTCATTCTTGCAGAAACGTTACCCCTTTTCTGTGAACACAATTTGAAGATTAGAGAATTTCTGTACAAGACTCTTCTAGAATTCACTGTTGTTATAATAAAAAACCTTGTGTACGAGAGCTTTTCTCCTATCCTCCATACTGTTTCCTATCCACTTACTTCACCTATTACCTCTTCCAACTAAACACCTCCCTCCCCCTCCCTTGTTTTCTTTTTTCTTTTCTCCCTTAAACTGTCCTGCCCATTCGCCAGCCTACCTCCCCCACTCTCCTATCCCACCTTACATGTTGCCTTCCCCCCTTCCCTCTTCCCCTTATCTGTGATTATACGAGTACATATATACCGAATGTTTTTTGTGAACTTCACTTGATGATGATGCTATGCATCGAAACCTGGTCGTGTGTGTGTTTATATCTTGTGGTGTAGTAAAAATTTATCATTTCCACTATTATTTTTTATTGTAATGAAATGCCACCAAGTAAAGGCCGAGACTATCAACGCTATTCACTCTTGTGACGCTGGCAAATTTGTTTTGTTTAATTTCTGCTTTCACTAGACTTACCAATCAATTCATGATTAGTAAAAAATAGTAAGTNATGCTAGAATCAATCGAGTCAAGAACTCATCTTTTCCGCGAACGATACGCGAAAGTAATCGATGAGGGAAATAGAGTCATGGTGCATGCACCCCCTGCCACACACCGAAAGGCGGTTTGCAAGGTGCTTACCTATTTCCCTTATCAATTACTTTCGTGCATCGTTCGCGGAAAAAAAGAGTACATCAATCGATTGATTCTATAAAAAAAAAATAGATATAATCTATTTCCCTAATCTTTCTCGCAGTATCAAAGCGGCCTATGTAACATGGTGGAAGCATTACATCGGCAACATTATCTCTGAACGTCCTTTCTCTGAACTTATCCAGCTAATTAATCTTTTGATTTAATCTTCCAGCTTCTAAAGATTCCTATTCTACGACCCGAAGGATCTGGTCAACGCTGATTGGTGTATCGGAATAGCAATAGCAATTCTCCACAAAACATGTCGTCTCTCGCTATACCTTCACTAGTTCTCAAATACAACACTAACTGTCAGAGTCCCATTCCTATGCACTATCTAGAATCATACATCATCGAATTTCTATATGTTATTTCTACGCGTTATGTATATTTTCAGCCGTACATTGTCCCTCGGTGTTTTTTCTTAAAGTCTTAAAGCAGCATTTTCTGCGTTGATTGTGAAGAGCAGTATTATATGCAGAACGCTACTATTTGAATCTCCCCGATCCTCTTCTGTGTCTACTTTAAGGTCATCTTCTGGAATCGGTGACATTTTACCGCCTTGTTGTGCATGGCGCGTCTTCCATATCATCAATTTACCGCAACATCGGACTGTATTGGGCACAATACTAAGCAATAAAATGTAGCTCTTCATAAGCATGTAGAAGAAGAATTAATGGACATGTGAGCAGACACCTTAAGCAGGCACAAAATTCAAGAAAAGGCAACTTTAGTTGTTTCAAATCTCAGTACTTTTAACTTCAATTACTCCAACCAACCGTACGGATGGTATTAGCTCTTCCAGAAATGTAGCAAGCAGAGATAAACCGCTGCTCTCTCGGATACGAGTGAGAAGCTTGTATCATGTATATTAGGAGATTCCACAAATAGGCAATAACGTAACCGTCACCCTAGTAATTTCTCTTTCGACGACCANAACATTCCGACCCGTACTAAGAAGAAAGGACTGCTTGACAAATACTTGAGTCATCTGCTCACCGTATCAATCACAGTGGTCAATGTTTTTCGAATCGAATGTTTTTTCATAATTTATTTTTTCTGTATCCGTCTTAAGGTTAAATTTTCTTCGTTTTGGAATGATTTATATCGAATATTTTATAATGTAAAAACATCATCAATGCAAGATATTGAAGCCAGCTTTCTCTTCTAATAACATAGAATAGGAGATAGCTTGTAGCATATTGATTACTATACATATTGTGTGGAGTTTTTAGGAGACTTATATATCCATATTTTAGTTACTCCTCCCTCCCTTTTTAAACAACGAAACAACCCAGACAGTACTTTATCGGAAGCTGTGGTATGAGAGACAACATAGTTCTTTCCAATTGAATCGATAGGCCATTGAATCCCCATCGATGAACAGTCCAACGCAAATTTGTAAATAATTTGATATTCATCTAATTCATTTGATACCGCAACGCAACATCATTAAGAAAGTTTGAAAATACGATACATTTTTAAACGTAGTGTGAATAAATTACCCGCCATCGGCCTTATGTGGCAGTTTTCTGGATTCACCCATTTCGTGTTGATGCATCAAGAGAAGAGATGGAATATTGAGAGTCGACAGTCGAGGGATTTTTGGCGTCGAAGTGTCACAGATGATTTGAGAGGCCGTGCAAAATAGATGTCTGAAAATAAAGAAACGTATCGGAGTGAGTTCGGATGGGATTCGAAAGTATTTTTTCAAAAAGAAGTCAGCTCGACGGATCTCAATGCCTTAGGGATTTTCCGGGTATAAAAAGGGGGAAACAGATTTCATTCTTGCAGAAACGTTACCCCTTTTCTGTGAACACAATTTGAAGATTAGAGAATTTCTGTACAAGACTCTTCTAGAATTCACTGTTGTTATAATAAAAAACCTTGTGTACGAGAGCTTTTCTCCTATCCTCCATACTGTTTCCTATCCACTTACTTCACCTATTACCTCTTCCAACTAAACACCTCCCTCCCCCTCCCTTTTTTTCTTTTTTCTTTTCTCCCTTAAACTGTCCTGCCCATTCGCCAGCCTACCTCCCCCACTCTCCTATCCCACCTTACATGTTGCCTTCCCCCCTTCCCTCTTCCCCTTATCTGTGATTATACGAGTACATATATACCGAATGTTTTTTGTGAACTTCACTTGATGATGATGCTATGCATCGAAACCTGGTCGTGTGTGTGTTTATATCTTGTGGTGTAGTAAAAATTTATCATTTCCACTATTATTTTTTATTGTAATGAAATGCCACCAAGTAAAGGCCGAGACTATCAACGCTATTCACTCTTGTGACGCTGGCAAATTTGTTTTATTTAATTTCTGCTTTCACTAGACTTACCAATCAATTCATGATTAGTAAAAAATAGTAAGTATGAAATCAAAAACTGAAAATTTGCTGTGTCTTCAAAGTAATCTTCAAAGGTCGTTATTGCATAATTAAGATTAGAACAAAATGGAAATTTTTGTAGAGTGGAATCACTCCCGCGCATCGATAAGTGTTACCGAAAGATAGATTATAACAGCCTCACAAAGAATATTCCATTTTAACAGAGAATTCAATTTTGCGTGTCTATTTTCTAACGCAAACAAATTAACAGAATATGGAGTGAATTTGTAAATAAAAGGTAAAACTTCAAATAAAAATAGTTTTCGCAATTTTAATGCACGAGAATTCAACTTTACTTCTATCCATCATATCTACGTAAGAAACTGCAAATAACATCGGTTGTGTGGCAGGGGGTGTAAACACCGAGCGATCTATTTCTTCTTCATGCTACTATCGCACTGAAAGAATTAATTTTTAAACGGCCGTTCCTCGAGTCTATTTCTCTTATTTACACTCATTGCCATTTTGTATAAATTAGACATCGTTTAAGGAATCATTAAAAATAAAGATGTTATTAAATATAGAGTATTAGGACCTAAGATGAGGATTAGTAAAGGCTCTTTCAAAATCCATGGCTATTTTCTGAAATTTCGTCGATATCTTATGAGCTATTAAGTATTAATAATCGAAATTATGCGAGCTCTTCCAATGCGCGAAATTATTTCTTGTAAAGATGTTTAGAATGAAATTTCAGAGAGAATTCACACACCTTGTGGTAAAGGAATTATGATTGTAAACAAGCATTAGATCAATAGCATCAACCTTCATTAATTCATATCATAGCATCTGTCAGCTGTCTTTCCTCTTCAATTTCTTTTATCCCATTAAAATTTTCTAATTTATTTTCTTAACACAGGAAAACGGGAAAGGGTGACTTTGTGCAAGATGGTGCGCACCCAGGAAAAATACCAAGGAAGAATGGACTTGAAAAAAGTTCCCGGTCCCGTCAGATTTTTTTCAAGTCCATTCTTCCTTGGAATTATTTTCTTAACTTATTCTCAACATTCCTACTTAACCAAATTTCACTTTCCGTCTCTCTTTTATCACCAATTCACTGCAGAACTTCGGATCGCTACAAAGAATGATTCTTGTAATTTTCCTTACATTAAAATCTATAGGTTTACACTTAATAAATTTCATTCTCCTTATAGAATTTGTTCCTTAGAGTCAAAACGAAACCTTGTATGCTATGAAAACAATACTATTTTTCAAGACAATTTATCTTTGCAAGGGTAATAATAATTCTTATAAGATTCACAGACATTTCCATAATAATTATTAAAAATTTACAAGATTTTCTTCAAACATACNAACCAGATCGCGCATACAATTAATCTATAAAGTTCATATTTAATTCCAAAAGATCGGACCATGTCACCCCTCTATTTAAGGATCTGTCATGGCTAAAGCTAGATTATCGACGAAGACTTCACTAACTGTCTCTAGTGCATAAAATTTTAGACGGAAACCGTCCATCATACTTACAGACACACTTTAATATTCTCAATAATCTTGGAACACGTTCAATTGGTTAATACATGATACCTATTCACAAGACAGAAATGTGTAGTGAATCATTCTCAGTGGAGGGAGCCAAACATTGGAATACTCTACCACAACGCAACTTAATAGACCTCTCAAATCTTTCCATTAAAAACGCAGTTTCTAAACATCTTTTCAACATAGAAAACCAAATCACAAACCATACATAGCTATAAAACTTAATTTCCTCAATTTACCGATAGTAGCAATTAAATTTGTTTCCTAATGTGTTAGAATTATTAAATGGCTACTTTCATTCTGATAGTACACAGATTCCGGCAAGTACGAGCAGTGATTGATTTTTTTGCAAGCATTGTTTTTTTTCGTTCTACATAATTATGCATCTATTTTCTCTTTTTATGACGTTTCCTTTCATAATTATTATTATCCTAATTTTTTTTAGCCTAATGACTCTGTATTTCATGATCATGGTGATAATTTATTTTTTATTGTAAATATATTAATACATTTTGTAGATTATACATTTTTATCCATTTATTGACTGTGTATAAAAACTAAGAGAGCATTTTATGAATGTGTAACTTAAATTTTTCTATCGTTGAATGTTTTGATTTATATTTGTACCCCGCCAGCCGCCAGTGGCGTATAGCAGGGAGTGCATTAACTGAATCTTTCACTTAACCTCTGATTATCTGTAACAACTTGGATAGATCATCTATGAAATCAAATTCGCCATCTAAAGGCCGCTATAAAGATTGTAATGGATTCACAAAGATTTATTTTCTTTCACAGAATAAGTTTCGTAAATACTTTACTCTTTGGATTCGCCATAATGTAAACTGCTAGTGAATATCTCTCGAGTACGAAATCAATGCTCTCTATATAAGTATTTTTTCGAATTATGCCCAGAGCCAAAAAGCGGCATTTCTGATTATCGTAGTTCTTGATTGCAACATTTGAACATTAATATCAAAGCCACTGTAAATTATCATACAAATCACCATAAGTTCTTATAAAATTTGTTAATAATATTAAGTTAATAGACTGTTAAGATGTTTAATGATATGTATGAGTTATACTCTGAAGTAATTATGATTTCAATGCGTCATATTTATTTACGCTGGATTCAGCTAATAATTCTTCAGTGTTGAAATATTAACTTGAGGAATTTCGTATCATTATTTCATAAACTCTTCACAGTTTTCGTCAAACATTATCTGTTCTGATAATCCTCCTGCTGCTCGTAGCAATTTGATGTCTCTAATAATTATATACAATAATTTAACTGTCGGTAGAATCACATTTGACAATATAAAATTGAAAATGTTGTAGTTGATAAACTTGATATATTAATGGGTGAAATCGATTTGCAAAAGGGTGAATTTGGTTTGTAAAAGGGTGAATTTGATTTGTAAAAGGGTGGATTTAACTTGAAAAAGGGTGAATTTGATTTGTAAAGGGTGTATTTGACTTTCAAAAGGGTAAATTTGATTTGTAAAGGGTGAATTTGACTTGCAAAAGGGTGAATTTGGACTGCCAAACCATATTATTACAGTTAACTATAGTTTCGTAAATTATTTTATTAACACTAATTTAATTACCGCTAACTAATTAATTCATAATTATTTTGTTAATAATATTACTTTAACTAATGCATTATATTACTTTAATAATCTTACTAAGAGAGTAATACTATGTCGTGGAAACATTAACTTGACATATGCTCTTGGTACGCAACTGTCCGATACGCGATTGTACATTGTAAATTTTAAATCCATCATTNAGTAATACTATGTCGTGGAAACATTAACTTGACATATGCTCTTGGTACGCAACTGTCCGATACGCGATTGTACATTGTAAATTTTAAATCCATCATTACGGCTGTAAGGGTGATTGTATCGTATCTGCACTATCTCATACATATTAGGATAGCGCTGTGTATTCCAAATTGTGTGCCACGGCTTTATTGCGTTTCGCAAGAGGTAGTCATTGTGCGTTGTGTTTACCACTTAAGTAAAATCGTCTTCTATCTTTGGCCAAACATAACGATTAATACCAACTTTATGCATGATTAGCAATTTTATTCGTTACATATTTATAATAAATATCGTTCGGCTATTTCGGCTATATCGTATATTAATCATTGTTTGGCGTTTAAATCACGTTGTCGTTTATTAATAATAAAATATCTCTTCGAACATAAGTAATATATAACTGTTAAAGTATGTCACCGAATAGTTTCCAATTTCCATTTCGCCGAGCTTCAATATATATCGTCGAGTTGACAGTTCGCCGAGTTATCTTTCGCCAAGTTGTCATTTCGCCGAATTGTCCTTCGCCCAGTTGACCTTGAACCGGGAGCTTGCTAGAGGAATATAAATACCGGAAAGTAGAAAAAAATTTAGCTTTGTTTGTTTATGGTGGTAGATAGGATTTGAGCCTATATAAATAAATCTCGAAAATGGGAATGGAAACTAAGAAATTTTATCCCAAATCGTCGAGAAGAAGCCGTTCTTTAAAGGGCATTCGAGGCCACTTATTGATATAAATGAGGTTCTCATGGAAGAGAAGACTTCCTGGATTCAAAAACCCTGTTTTAATTGAGCGAACTACCAAATAGGGTCTGTCCTTCTAGGAATGGGAAGATGCTTACATCTACATAAATACCCTAAAAGCCGCATTCCGGCGTGTGGCAGGGGGTGTAAACACCAAGAGTAGAATTACTTCTTTAATTTATTATTACCGCGTATCGTCGCGGAAAAAAAGAGTCCCTAAAACGACTTGTCCTCGCNAGTTCCCGGTCCCGTCAGACTTTTTTCAAGTCCATTCTTCCTTGGAATTATTTTCTTAACTTATTCTCAACATTCCTACTTAACCAAATTTCACTTTCCGTCTCTCTTTTATCACCAATTCACTGCAGAACTTCGGATCGCTACAAAGAATGATTCTTGTAATTTTCCTTACATTAAAATCTATAGGTTTACACTTAATAAATTTCATTCTCCTTATAGAATTTGTTCCTTAGAGTCAAAACGAAACCTTGTATGCTATGAAAACAATACTATTTTTCAAGACAATTTATCTTTGCAAGGGTAATAATAATTCTTATAAGATTCACAGACATTTCCATAATAATTATTAAAAATTTACAAGATTTTCTTCAAACATACATATTACAGTTAATATTATAAATATAAAGTTTATAGATATACATTCGCGAGCGAAACTCTCCGTTAAAATCTTACCGCAAGTAGTCTTCCTAACAAATACGCCTCTCTTACCCACGTTACAAGAATTGTATTTTCTTGGCTCCATTTACCGGAAAGTAGGATCGACGAGTCACTGACAATACCCCGAAGCTAGAACTCCGGACCGAAAATCGAAGCTAAATGATTTACAGCGAAATAAAACATTTTGGCTGCAGATTTCCTAGTATCTCACTTAACCCACTTTCCAGGCCGTGCTATTTATTGATAGCCAAAGTAATTACGAAGTGTTTCCCCAATAGAATCCACGCACGCTCTATAGGCGGATATCCGAGGAATCGATAAAAAAGAGCGGACTCGTGACTGCGCAATAAAATAGAATCGCAATTAAGACCCGCTCTCGCTCTGGACTCAATTCTATCGTCTATAACAGATTTTGATGACAAAATATGAGTTAACTTAAACTCAACGGATTTATATGTTCAACAATATATGGAAAACTAAAAAAACTGCAGCGTTATGACGTATCTTTTTTATTCTCACGGATTTTAATCAAATTTGAACTGTGACTTTGCCCAACAATACAGGTCTATAGATAATTTACTCTTGTCATTTTAAAGGTCTCCAATTCCTACACACGCCATGATTAAATACCTATTTGCCGATGATTTGACTAAATTTCACCTCAGTAGTGAAAGGTCAAAGATGAATGTCTCGATGGAGTCCCTTTCATTTCATATCAGACACATTTTCCAGTCTATTTATTTCAATTAACGATCATTTATGTACAAGTATCATCATCACAGCTTAGTAATGGTTCATTATTATATTTGAGTGCGTAAGTAAACCTGCTCGCCTCGGGCGTCACATTTAAAATTTCGCCTTTTCCTGTGATCTGGAGATCGATGACTTGTTTATCCAAATGGGTCAAGGATCGGTACTTTTCGTTAGCCTTTTCATGTATGTATGAAATGCCACTGAAACCTTTGGAGGTTAGAGGTGCTTATCTTGATTTTGTAAGACTGGTCTTTCTAAGGAAGAGGGTTGAGGTGACTTGGCACGATAAGGCGGGATAATTAAGATAATTCCCAAGAAGAAACGAACATGAAAAAATTCTGACGAATCCGAGACTTGAACCCGGTCTCCCAATTGCAGGTTGGTTGCTCTATCCATTGAGCTTTCCCACCACAACATTTCTCCATGCCGTTTGGGAAACTTTGTAGGCAAAGGCGAGTGAGTTAGTCCGACTTTTCATTTTTGATTTTTGGCGAAAGAAGTAAAGCTTATAACCGATGACATGAGGTTTACGTATATTTCTTATGGGAACGTTCAACTTGTCTGGGATCGAACCTGAGGCGTTAGGTAAATAAAAAGTAGACTATTATCTGCTGGTTGTAGACTTTTGGAATAATGTGCTAAGTTTGAAAGTTGTGCGACTTTTGGTTCTCGATTTTCAGGCGACACATACAAACATACAAATCCACTCTACTTTATAATACACATCACCATTTTTAATTATGATTTATTCTCAATGGTAACAACAATTTTACATGGAATTTCTGGGCCCTTGACTAATAAATTACCCTCTTTAGTGAGTTATTAACCAAGGCTTTAATTGAAATACTAACTTCAAATATGTGGAGTGCAATGCCAATCTAATGACAAAGAGAGCTTTTGGAGAATTACGTTCGGTATAGCTTGACACGAAGAGCCAAATGAAGGGCTGATTATTTCATCCATTTTCTTTCGGGCTGTTTTCTCGGTGCTTCTAGATGGAGACTTTTCATCATTAACAACACTCTCATTTCACCAAAGCTGCGGGATCTTTTCCATTTCAACCATTTAAAAAATCCCATTACAAGGAAGGAATGATTAAATGTTAGCGAATCTCAGAGGCAGTTTTTCTGACGTTCCGAGAAAAAGAAATTCCTTCGTCGATATCTCTGAAAGTTTTAATTGACTAACGTAACATGAATCGGCCAGATTTCTTCGGAGATGAAAAGCATCTCATGAAAGCATCATGGAAAGAGTTATTAAATCTTTAGAAACTCAGTGGTAATTTTTCAATGATGAGGATAATGGGAAGTTTTCCATTCTCAAGAAATTCGAAGATCGAAAAATATTGGGTTGCACGTTTAAAGCTTTAGCGAGCTCGGTTATGGATTTTTACCCTTCGCTAAACTTTCTACAGCAATTCACTTGGAACCCAAAGTTAACTAAATGGAATCTGCCATGGAAAACACGAGCCATTGAATCCAACGAAACTGATAAATGAACGTCCACTGACTTAGAGAACGCAATTTCTCATATATTTCGGTAATTTAGTTTCCTAAAACCAGAAATACTCTCATTTTTATTATATTCCGTTTTTCTCTGGAAAAAATTACAATCGCCCGGCCTATCTGTCGCCCGGGTGCAAACATTAAAATTGAATTCCAAAACCATACATTTCCTGGTTTGCAGGTAAAAATTATTTTGAAAGGCTTAAAAAGAATCAGTGTTTAATGACTTCGTTCCCATTGCATTTGTCACGAAACATCAGTAACAATTAATATCGCATGTTTCGTATGCTGACATAGCAAATAGAATTCGGAATAGTAAATTGTGAATAGTTCACATTACTTTCGAGTAACCTAGTAATCATCGCAATGCGCATAACATAAAATGATACCATTTTTATGAAATATATTTTTCTCTACTAAATATGAATGTTTCTTATTAGAATTGTATAGAAACATGAATAACTTTGATGAAATCCACTGAATAAAAATTTCTTTCTCTTCTTGAGTTATCCGTAATTCTTTCCTCTAAATGTTTACCGATCTTTAATTTCACATCATATCCCAAGATAAGTCGTGTGTATCACACAGAAAACAACAAATAATGTTGTTGTAATAATATAAATGATCGGCTACGCTTCTGTTGCCGCCGCCCGGGTGCGATGCAACCCTTTGCACCCATAGGATGGCGCGGCTCTGCTTATGATAATCTTTTTTTCGTGGTGCCATTAAGGTCGAGCTCAAATTTATCATGGAACGAAGAAGAAATCGTTCCCGTGCGATAGCTTTACCTGCAAACAGCATTTTGAACGAAAAACGAAGGAGGAGAGAGTGTGTGTGTGAAAGAATACAAACAGCGCTTTGGACACTCCATTACTTACGGAATTCTGGCGGAACTATCCTGATGACTATAAAAACTATATGCGCATGGATAGTGAGTTATTTAATAATTTGTTACGCAAGGTTAGCGGCAAAATAGGTGAACCCGTAGCGTTGAACACCAATCAGAATTTTCTTTGTGCGCGTAAAAATATCTCCCTATGTCTCCAAATATTTTATCATAAATCATATAGTCTATCATTAACTGGTATACATTATGGTTACCCTTACTTTTAAATGGACCTCAATTCCCCGTGTATCTTGGAGAATGCATGAACTGGGATCCAATTGACTTTTTCCTCAGGGAGACGGGTTCTTTACTACCACAAAATTTCCGTGTATTTCATCAAAATCCTCGCAATTTATAACCGGAAGCAATATTCCATGATCAGATTATAGGTACAGAAATACACAATATAAAATTTTTCATTCAATTGTCCTTCTTTCGAAGCTTGTTTCGATTTCATACGACTTTTCCTTCTTAATATATTTGCAAAGGAAATAAAGCTTGTAACCGATGAAATGTTGATTGCGTGAATTTATTAGGGGGTCACTTTGATCTGGAGTCGAACCAGACCCAGTAAGGCGATGAAAAAGTAGTCTTGTATGTCCGGGGGAGATATTCAAGAATCTTCGAATTTTGTGTGACATCTGGTTCTCGAGTTTTAGGCGAACTTACAAACTTTCTAATTTATTTAGAACAGAATATTTTATTATAATTAGCGACTAGTTTCGCCGGCGAACATTACCAAGCAAGGAAATTTACAAAATACTGTGCTTGTTTACATAAGGAAGGAGCAGGAAAGGGGGGTGGTTACGGATGGGAGGAGTGGGAAGTTGAAAGGAGGAGGAATACAAAAGAGTATTTTCAAAAGGGAGAACAAAGGTGACGGGTTGGAAAAAATGTGTTCATTCCGTTAATTAGGAGTGTCTTTAAAGGAACGCGGATATGTTATTACGCAATTCTAACTAAACTTCACTCTTGTTACGTTGGCAAATTTGTTTTATTTAATTTCTGCTTTCACTAGACTTACCAATCAATTCATGATTAGTAAAAAATAGTCAGTATGAAATCAAAAACTGAAAATTTGCTGTGTCTTCAAAGGTCGTTATTGTATAATTAAGATTAGAACAAAATGCAAATTTTTTTAGAGTGGAATCACTCCCGCGCATCGATAAGTGTTACCGAAAGATAGATTATAACAGCCTCACAGAGGCAATCAATGTAATACCGGTAATAATGTTATAGGGGAAACTATCGCGAAAAATATGTCACGTATAATGACTATGAGTTAGTTGTGAGATGTCCTTAAATTAAATCAAATAGTATTTGTTAGACATTATGTATCGCTGTGTATACAATCTAAGTAAATATTTAGTATGTATTACTGGGAAAATATGTTATTAGTTCCAGCAAAGTTTTTGGTGTTTCGTCCTTAAATGTCTATTGTACCTTTTATCCATTATTTGTTGAGTGTTAGTGTATTGAAGGTAAATGAGCAAGTCTGTGCTAAAAAGCTGTGATTAGAGCCAAATAAAAGGATTCTCAAAAGAAAAGAGGTAATGTTCTAGGTGGTTCTATCATTTCCGATGGAGAGGTGCATTCTAGAATTCCTACGAACAGTTGGAAGTATTACAATGACCATCTATTCATCTCCGCTTCCCTGATCCTCTACACGACGGTCCAAGTCCCACACCCTACTCCACCACTAACACTCACCTACTAACACTTCCCTTCCTCCCATGTTCTCTTTTATGTTCTGTTAAAAAATTGTCTTTTCACTCTTAAAATGCACATATTCTGTAGTATAGGTAAAAACAACAGGAGAAAAAAATGAATTCACGAATAAACATTTAATAGTAAACAGAAATACTGCCAATGAAGTTTAATGTTTTAAATTTTTATCAGTAGTTAAAGAAATAGGCATATAAAATAAAAGTATATAACAAATTGTTATAGCGATAAGGAAAGACTACCGTGCAGTAGTTTTATCGCTGATACGGTTCTCAGGAATAGGTTTCTTATAATGTAGATATGAAAGAGGTATAAAAAAGGATTTTAATTGTTATTTTAAGATCTTACAATTCAAAAAAGAAATAACTTACATAATACTTATTTATACACAGTGTTAGAAATTAGAAAAAAGGATTCCGATATTATTCTATTCACTCGAGTGTTTAAGGAAGTATTTAGCAGAGAGCCTAACACTCACAAAAGCCAATGAATTTGTTTCTTTTGCAACCAATATGCCCTTCTATGTAAGTTACAATGCATTCCAAGAATAATGCTGCTGATGCTGCTCAGTTCTGATGATGACGTAGACTAACGCCGAAACTGGCAAACGTTATTATAAAATGCTGCTGTGTAGAACGCACTAGACTTCACTTTTATTCAATTACTATGAAACTCCTTTATCCTACTTTGTAGCATATATGCTTTGTTTTAACCATCTGAATTAGCAGCGCACTCCTCCCCGAACATTTACCGCGGCAGTTCTTCGTCAGCCATCGTCTTCAGTACTCGTCAACCGTTGGAACTTTTCTCGTCCACGTGGCGTTATGCAATCAGTGCACTCCTTATCATTTATTTATTTATTTAGGAATTACCCGTCGCGATTAGGTCGTGGGACCCGGTGGCAACGGTTGAGGGGGTGCAAAAACAATACTAACTGTCCGGCATTCGCCCAAAGACGGGAGGAAAACCCCTCCAAAAACCTCCCGTAGACAGTACACATTCAATACAACCAATTAATATATACATACAATACATCTGAATAAACATACATACATAAAGTTGAAATTAATTTTCCCACATACCATATTTTGCAGTGTCTATACACATATATACATATAAGTTATACATAGTCGAGTTCAAGAGACTTAAGTTAAAATACATTACATAATGAACATGCAACATAAGAACAACATAGAAATTAGCAGCTTTTAATTTTTGCTTTGAAGATTTTAATGTTTTTAGGCATTGGGATGAGAAGTTCTCCAGGTAAAGCATTCCATTCCCTTATACCCCTGTTAACAAATGAGTATTTCACTACATCGGTTTTCTGTTCCCGTTCCTTTATTTTTAATGAATGATCGCCACGTCCTCTATAGTTAGGAGTATCAAACCTCGCTCGTAATTCCTCCCAACCATCTTTACAGTTCCACGCATTATATACACCCGCTAATCTAAATGTCCTCCTTCTCGATGATAATGATTCCCATCCTAACTCATCTAACATTTTACCGACACTCTCATCCTTCTTATGCTTTCCGCTAACGTATCTAGCCGCCTTCCTTTGTACGCCTTCGAGTTTCTTCTTAAGACCCGTTTCATGTGGATCCCATACACTCGTCGCATATTCGACAATCGGCCTAACCAGGGATTTATATGCTCTTTCCCTGACTCCCTTCCCACTCCGTCTTAAGTTTCTCATTACAAAGTGGAGATTTCTATACGCTTTCGAAGTAATATCTTCGATGTGGCTTCCCCATTTAAGGTTTTCTGATAATTTAACACCTAGATATTTGCAGTCAGGTACGGTGGAAATGATTTCATTGTTCAAAGTATAATGATTTAATCCGGGTGACTTCTTTCTAGAAAGCTTAATATGCTTACATTTAGTAACATTGATCATCATCCCATCCCATTTCTTTTTCAGTAAGAGTTGCACCTCACAAAATGGAAGCTATAAATCTAATCTTTTATTAATATTTACGCATTTTCGAATATTTTTGAGAATTTCACTGTCATGGATGGTTGATAACCAGAACATTTCGACGTATGTATCTCTTTAATTATTAAAAATTACCGGACGAGGTAATTTTCAATGCAAATATTGTTACGTGCCTTTTTTAACAAGATTTCAGGAAAGTGTTCGATAGAGTGTCCCACATTAAACTAATTCAAATCTAACTGCATACGCTATCGACAAAAACGTAGTCTGATGGATAAAATCTTTTCTCGAAAACAGTGCATTGCGTTGGACGGAATTTTATCCGTAGTACACATCACAAAGTCCCAAGCTATTATTTTCAGATACACTAAGATTCTCAAAAACCTCCAAACTTTAAGTTTACCCAAAGTAATTATTAACAATAAAGCAATCGAATTTAGCAACAGCGTAAAAGACCTAGGGTTACATATCAACCAATCGATAACATGGTCACTACAGGTCATATCAGTACGCAAAAACGTTTATTCTACTCCACACACTCCCAAACGACTGAAAAATATCCTCCCGTTCAGATTGAAAAAACTTCAGTACAGATTCTAATCTTACCTATTTTTGACTATGGGGATGTGGTCATAAATAATTGCCTAAAATTACCGCTACAGAACCAGATCGCGCATACAATTAATCTATAAAGTTCATATTTAATTCCAAAAGATCGGACCATGTCACCCCTCTATTTAAGGATCTGTCATGGCTAAAGCTAGATTATCGACGAAGACTTCACTAACTGTCTCTAGTGCATAAAATTTTAGATGGAAACCGTCCATCATACTTACAGACACACTTTAATATTCTCAATAATCTTGGAACACGTTCAATTGGTTAATACATGATACCTATTCACAAGACAGAAATGTGTAGTGAATCATTCTCAGTGGAGGGAGCCAAACATTGGAATACTCTACCACAACGCAACTTAATAGACCTCTCAAATCTTTCCATTAAAAACGCAGTTTCTAAACATCTTTTCAACATAGAAAACCAAATCACAAACCATACATAGCTATAAAACTTAATTTCCTCAATTTACCGATAGTAGCAATTAAATTTGTTTCCTAATGTGTTAGAATTATTAAATGGCTACTTTCATTCTGATAGTACACAGATTCCGGCAAGTACGAGCAGTGATTGATTTTTTTGCAAGCATTGTTTTTTTTCGTTCTACATAATTATGCATCTATTTTCTCTTTTTATGACGTTTCCTTTCATAATTATTATTATCCTAATTTTTTTTAGCCTAATGACTCTGTATTTCATGATCATGGTGATAATTTATTTTTTATTGTAAATATATTAATACATTTTGTAGATTATACATTTTTATCCATTTATTGACTGTGTATAAAAACTAAGAGAGCATTTTATGAATGTGTAACTTAAATTTTTCTATCGTTGAATGTTTTGATTTATATTTGTACCCCGCCAGCCGCCAGTGGCGTATAGCAGGGAGTGCATTAACTGAATCTTTCACTTAACCTCTGATTATCTGTAACAACTTGGATAGATCATCTATGAAATCAAATTCGCCATCTAAAGGCCGCTATAAAGATTGTAATGGATTCACAAAGATTTATTTTCTTTCACAGAATAAGTTTCGTAAATACTTTACTCTTTGGATTCGCCATAATGTAAACTGCTAGTGAATATCTCTCGAGTACGAAATCAATGCTCTCTATATAAGTATTTTTTCGAATTATGCCCAGAGCCAAAAAGCGGCATTTCTGATTATCGTAGTTCTTGATTGCAACATTTGAACATTAATATCAAAGCCACTGTAAATTATCATACAAATCACCATAAGTTCTTATAAAATTTGTTAATAATATTAAGTTAATAGACTGTTAAGATGTTTAATGATATGTATGAGTTATACTCTGAAGTAATTATGATTTCAATGCGTCATATTTATTTACGCTGGATTCAGCTAATAATTCTTCAGTGTTGAAATATTAACTTGAGGAATTTCGTATCATTATTTCATAAACTCTTCACAGTTTTCGTCAAACATTATCTGTTCTGATAATCCTCCTGCTGCTCGTAGCAATTTGATGTCTCTAATAATTATATACAATAATTTAACTGTCGGTAGAATCACATTTGACAATATAAAATTGAAAATGTTGTAGTTGATAAACTTGATATATTAATGGGTGAAATCGATTTGCAAAAGGGTGAATTTGGTTTGTAAAAGGGTGAATTTGATTTGTAAAAGGGTGGATTTAACTTGAAAAAGGGTGAATTTGATTTGTAAAGGGTGTATTTGACTTTCAAAAGGGTAAATTTGATTTGTAAAGGGTGAATTTGACTTGCAAAAGGGTGAATTTGGACTGCCAAACCATATTATTACAGTTAACTATAGTTTCGTAAATTATTTTATTAACACTAATTTAATTACCGCTAACTAATTAATTCATAATTATTTTGTTAATAATATTACTTTAACTAATGCATTATATTACTTTAATAATCTTACTAAGAGAGTAATACTATGTCGTGGAAACATTAACTTGACATATGCTCTTGGTACGCAACTGTCCGATACGCGATTGTACATTGTAAATTTTAAATCCATCATTACGGCTGTAAGGGTGATTGTATCGTATCTGCACTATCTCATACATATTAGGATAGCGCTGTGTATTCCAAATTGTGTGCCACGGCTTTATTGCGTTTCGCAAGAGGTAGTCATTGTGCGTTGTGTTTACCACTTAAGTAAAATCGTCTTCTATCTTTGGCCAAACATAACGATTAATACCAACTTTATGCATGATTAGCAATTTTATTCGTTACATATTTATAATAAATATCGTTCGGCTATTTCGGCTATATCGTATATTAATCATTGTTTGGCGTTTAAATCACGTTGTCGTTTATTAATAATAAAATATCTCTTCGAACATAAGTAATATATAACTGTTAAAGTATGTCACCGAATAGTTTCCAATTTCCATTTCGCCGAGCTTCAATATATATCGTCGAGTTGACAGTTCGCCGAGTTATCTTTCGCCAAGTTGTCATTTCGCCGAATTGTCCTTCGCCCAGTTGACCTTGAACCGGGAGCTTGCTAGAGGAATATAAATACCGGAAAGTAGAAAAAAATTTAGCTTTGTTTGTTTATGGTGGTAGATAGGATTTGAGCCTATATAAATAAATCTCGAAAATGGGAATGGAAACTAAGAAATTTTATCCCAAATCGTCGAGAAGAAGCCGTTCTTTAAAGGGCATTCGAGGCCACTTATTGATATAAATGAGGTTCTCATGGAAGAGAAGACTTCCTGGATTCAAAAACCCTGTTTTAATTGAGCGAACTACCAAATAGGGTCTGTCCTTCTAGGAATGGGAAGATGCTTACATCTACATAAATACCCTAAAAGCCGCATTCCGGCGTGTGGCAGGGGGTGTAAACACCAAGAGTAGAATTACTTCTTTAATTTATTATTACCGCGTATCGTCGCGGAAAAAAAGAGTCCCTAAAACGACTTGTCCTCGCGTCTATTTCTCTTATTTTACGCTCACTGTCGGATCGGCGAAAGTAGCAGGGGGGTCGCATAATACCGATTACGTCTTCCGAAAATGTATTTCCTCTGAATTTATCTAACAATCGCAGCCTAGCTTCTAATCTCCGTTCTTTCAAGGATTCCCAACCTGCTTCTGAGAGCATTTGCGTTACACTTGCTTCTCTATCGTAGCACTTTTTAGGATAACTTAACTGCATTTTCAGAAAACGCGATGAAAATAAAGCCTACTCAATCCCAGTGATGGAACGCATTAGGGTGCAGCTATGTTTCAATCCAGGCGAAATGTTTCCGCGAATCGTTGACGTAAATTGCCTCCTTCGTCATAGGAAGCTCAGTTGAGGGACAAGGTCAACGTGTCTTCGTTCCGCCAAGTGCTGGGTATTTCCACCTCCACATGCATAGCAACGACCTTCACCATCAGATGAACCCAATCCAAAGACAATCGAAGTCGTTGAGGTTTTCCTGAGGAGTTTGCTAAGTATAGGTTGTTGATGATGGTCCAACTCCTGCTCCAAGTTGAGGAATATCGTGACGAAACTATATCCCATTTATCGATCGTTTCAGATTTAAAATAAATGAAGTTCGATGAAAGATCGTCTGGCTCACTTCTTTTACCCCTATGAAATTTAAGCTACCGATCTTGTGGTTAATTAGGAAGTTCGGTGTTTTCACACCCACTGCCATACAGCATGTGGCGGGCCGTGGGGTACTGATGTAAATGTAAACGATAAATCTTAACGATAATTCTGCATTACTATTCTTTGATAACTATTTATTGGTTTATTGAACACGAAAATGTACAGAATATTATAGTATGTACAGTATAGTAATGTACAGAATATATAATAGTAATAATAATAATAAACGTCTTTATTGGGTGTAATTGGGACTAAAGAATCCCATCTTCCATTTAACACTTGTCATAAAGTGAGAGAAAGATACGAAAGAAAATAAAAGAAGGGAAGAAAGTGTTTTCGTGGAGGAGTAAAAAAACTGTGATATTTTATGCACAGAAAAAATATCTCCACTTCAGGAAAACACCCACGAAGAGAAGGGGGATTTGAAAAACCTGCGAAAGATATAGGAAAGAGTGATGAAGAATAGATTGCATCGTAAGTGGTAGAAATTGAATAGAAGATTTTAAAGTTGTAATACAGAGCAGAAACATCATCGTCAATAAAAGGTAACATAACAGGTAATATATACAAATTAATTCACTATACGGAATATCAGAAATTGTTCCTTTTCATATATGTGGATACATGTATGTGTATATAAAACATGTCAGTAATCATATTTTGTCAATAAAATCGTGACTGAAATGTATGAACAGTGATTCACTGTCAAAAGGTTAGAATGTCTTGAAAGTAGCAAATGATTTCAAACAAAAAAATCAGGAAAAATTGCGATAAGTTACAAAAATTATTAATAATTACAAATAAAAGACATTATAGGCATTAAATCATTAAAGAATTCATAGATATCAAGGAAGAGGAAAGAATAATAAGTCAGGGAACACAAGAAATAAGAAAGGGAGAGAAAGTAACAGGATAGGGAGTGGGAAAAGAAGGGTGACAGATGAATAGAATGTAAATAAAAAAGAGAACAAATAGTGCCTATGCAACTTAGGCTTGCGAAAGATGTTTTATACAAAGTTTTTTGAATGATGATGATGAGGGAGCATTTTGAATTTCAGGCGGGAGTACGTTCCAGAGTCTACAAGCGGTCACATGAAAAGATTTATTATAAGATCCGGTTTTATGTTTAGGGATTTGAAGATTTTGATTTCCTCTTGTGTAACGATCATGGATATTGTTCATAGGGATGAACTGCGAGGAAAGATATTGCGGCATATTATTAATTCTAATTGAGTATAGGCAGGATAAAAGATGAAGCTTCCTTCTAGCATCGAGCTTAAGCAAGGATAAATTCTTGTACGAATCCGATACATGATCGCT
>KZ308546.1:87570-123817 GCA_000376725.2 Ladona fulva
CCTGATCCTCTACACGATGGTCCAAGTCCCACACCCTACTCCACCACTAACACTCACCTACTAACACTTCCCTTCCTCCCGTGTTCTCTTTTATACATATACTCTGTTAAAAAATTGTCTTTTCGCTCTTAAAATGCACATATTCTGTAGTATAGGTAAAACAACAGGAGAAAAAATGAATTCACGAACAAATATTTAATAGTAAACAGAAATACTGCCTATGAAGTTTAATGTTATAAATTTTCATCAGTAGTTAATGAGATAGGTATATAAAATAGGAGTTTATAACAAATTGTAATAGTGATAAGGAAATACTACCGTGCAGTAGCTTTATTGCTGATACGGTTCTCAGGAATAGGTTTCGTATAATGGAGGTATGAAAGAGGTATAAAAAAGGATTTTAATTGTTATTTTAAGGTCTTACAATTCAAAAAAGAAATAACTTACATAATACTTATTTATACACAGTGTTAGAAATTAGAAAAAAGGATTCCGATATTATTCTATTCACTCGAGTGTTTAAGGAAGTATTTAGCAGAGAGCCTAACACTCACAAAAGCCAATGAATTTGTTTCTTTTGCAACCAATATGCCCTTCTATGTAAGTTACAATGCATTCCAAGAATAATGCTGCTGATGCTGCTCAGTTCTGATGATGACGTAGACTAACGCCGAAACTGGCAAACGTTATTATAAAATGCTGCTGTGTAGAACGCACTAGACTTCACTTTTATTCAATTACTATGAAACTCCTTTATCCTACTTTGTAGCATATATGCTTTGTTTTAACCATCTGAATTAGCAGCGCACTCCTCCCCGAACATTTACCGCGGCAGTTCTTCGTCAGCCATCGTCTTCAGTACTCGTCAACCGTTGGAACTTTTCTCGTCCACGTGGCGTTATGCAATCAGTGCACTCCTTATCATTTATTTATTTATTTAGGAATTACCCGTCGCGATTAGGTCGTGGGACCCGGTGGCAACGGTTGAGGGGGTGCAAAAACAATACTAACTGTCCGGCATTCGCCCAAAGACGGGAGGAAAACCCCTCCAAAAACCTCCCGTAGACAGTACACATTCAATACAACCAATTAATATATACATACAATACATCTGAATAAACATACATACATAAAGTTGAAATTAATTTTCCCACATACCATATTTTGCAGTGTCTATACACATATATACATATAAGTTATACATAGTCGAGTTCAAGAGACTTAAGTTAAAATACATTACATAATGAACATGCAACATAAGAACAACATAGAAATTAGCAGCTTTTAATTTTTGCTTTGAAGATTTTAATGTTTTTAGGCATTGGGATGAGAAGTTCTCCAGGTAAAGCATTCCATTCCCTTATACCCCTGTTAACAAATGAGTATTTCACTACATCGGTTTTCTGTTCCCGTTCCTTTATTTTTAATGAATGATCGCCACGTCCTCTATAGTTAGGAGTATCAAACCTCGCTCGTAATTCCTCCCAACCATCTTTACAGTTCCACGCATTATATACACCCGCTAATCTAAATGTCCTCCTTCTCGATGATAATGATTCCCATCCTAACTCATCTAACATTTTACCGACACTCTCATCCTTCTTATGCTTTCCGCTAACGTATCTAGCCGCCTTCCTTTGTACGCCTTCGAGTTTCTTCTTAAGACCCGTTTCATGTGGATCCCATACACTCGTCGCATATTCGACAATCGGCCTAACCAGGGATTTATATGCTCTTTCCCTGACTCCCTTCCCACTCCGTCTTAAGTTTCTCATTACAAAGTGGAGATTTCTATACGCTTTCGAAGTAATATCTTCGATGTGGCTTCCCCATTTAAGGTTTTCTGATAATTTAACACCTAGATATTTGCAGTCAGGTACGGTGGAAATGATTTCATTGTTCAAAGTATAATGATTTAATCCGGGTGACTTCTTTCTAGAAAGCTTAATATGCTTACATTTAGTAACATTGATCATCATCCCATCCCATTTCTTTTTCAGTAAGAGTTGCACCTCACAAAATGGAAGCTATAAATCTAATCTTTTATTAATATTTACGCATTTTCGAATATTTTTGAGAATTTCACTGTCATGGATGGTTGATAACCAGAACATTTCGACGTATGTATCTCTTTAATTATTAAAAATTACCGGACGAGGTAATTTTCAATGCAAATATTGTTACGTGCCTTTTTTAACAAGATTTCAGGAAAGTGTTCGATAGAGTGTCCCACATTAAACTAATTCAAATCTAACTGCATACGCTATCGACAAAAACGTAGTCTGATGGATAAAATCTTTTCTCGAAAACAGTGCATTGCGTTGGACGGAATTTTATCCGTAGTACACATCACAAAGTCCCAAGCTATTATTTTCAGATACACTAAGATTCTCAAAAACCTCCAAACTTTAAGTTTACCCAAAGTAATTATTAACAATAAAGCAATCGAATTTAGCAACAGCGTAAAAGACCTAGGGTTACATATCAACCAATCGATAACATGGTCACTACAGGTCATATCAGTACGCAAAAACGTTTATTCTACTCCACACACTCCCAAACGACTGAAAAATATCCTCCCGTTCAGATTGAAAAAACTTCAGTACAGATTCTAATCTTACCTATTTTTGACTATGGGGATGTGGTCATAAATAATTGCCTAAAATTACCGCTACAGAACCAGATCGCGCATACAATTAATCTATAAAGTTCATATTTAATTCCAAAAGATCGGACCATGTCACCCCTCTATTTAAGGATCTGTCATGGCTAAAGCTAGATTATCGACGAAGACTTCACTAACTGTCTCTAGTGCATAAAATTTTAGATGGAAACCGTCCATCATACTTACAGACACACTTTAATATTCTCAATAATCTTGGAACACGTTCAATTGGTTAATACATGATACCTATTCACAAGACAGAAATGTGTAGTGAATCATTCTCAGTGGAGGGAGCCAAACATTGGAATACTCTACCACAACGCAACTTAATAGACCTCTCAAATCTTTCCATTAAAAACGCAGTTTCTAAACATCTTTTCAACATAGAAAACCAAATCACAAACCATACATAGCTATAAAACTTAATTTCCTCAATTTACCGATAGTAGCAATTAAATTTGTTTCCTAATGTGTTAGAATTATTAAATGGCTACTTTCATTCTGATAGTACACAGATTCCGGCAAGTACGAGCAGTGATTGATTTTTTTGCAAGCATTGTTTTTTTTCGTTCTACATAATTATGCATCTATTTTCTCTTTTTATGACGTTTCCTTTCATAATTATTATTATCCTAATTTTTTTTAGCCTAATGACTCTGTATTTCATGATCATGGTGATAATTTATTTTTTATTGTAAATATATTAATACATTTTGTAGATTATACATTTTTATCCATTTATTGACTGTGTATAAAAACTAAGAGAGCATTTTATGAATGTGTAACTTAAATTTTTCTATCGTTGAATGTTTTGATTTATATTTGTACCCCGCCAGCCGCCAGTGGCGTATAGCAGGGAGTGCATTAACTGAATCTTTCACTTAACCTCTGATTATCTGTAACAACTTGGATAGATCATCTATGAAATCAAATTCGCCATCTAAAGGCCGCTATAAAGATTGTAATGGATTCACAAAGATTTATTTTCTTTCACAGAATAAGTTTCGTAAATACTTTACTCTTTGGATTCGCCATAATGTAAACTGCTAGTGAATATCTCTCGAGTACGAAATCAATGCTCTCTATATAAGTATTTTTTCGAATTATGCCCAGAGCCAAAAAGCGGCATTTCTGATTATCGTAGTTCTTGATTGCAACATTTGAACATTAATATCAAAGCCACTGTAAATTATCATACAAATCACCATAAGTTCTTATAAAATTTGTTAATAATATTAAGTTAATAGACTGTTAAGATGTTTAATGATATGTATGAGTTATACTCTGAAGTAATTATGATTTCAATGCGTCATATTTATTTACGCTGGATTCAGCTAATAATTCTTCAGTGTTGAAATATTAACTTGAGGAATTTCGTATCATTATTTCATAAACTCTTCACAGTTTTCGTCAAACATTATCTGTTCTGATAATCCTCCTGCTGCTCGTAGCAATTTGATGTCTCTAATAATTATATACAATAATTTAACTGTCGGTAGAATCACATTTGACAATATAAAATTGAAAATGTTGTAGTTGATAAACTTGATATATTAATGGGTGAAATCGATTTGCAAAAGGGTGAATTTGGTTTGTAAAAGGGTGAATTTGATTTGTAAAAGGGTGGATTTAACTTGAAAAAGGGTGAATTTGATTTGTAAAGGGTGTATTTGACTTTCAAAAGGGTAAATTTGATTTGTAAAGGGTGAATTTGACTTGCAAAAGGGTGAATTTGGACTGCCAAACCATATTATTACAGTTAACTATAGTTTCGTAAATTATTTTATTAACACTAATTTAATTACCGCTAACTAATTAATTCATAATTATTTTGTTAATAATATTACTTTAACTAATGCATTATATTACTTTAATAATCTTACTAAGAGAGTAATACTATGTCGTGGAAACATTAACTTGACATATGCTCTTGGTACGCAACTGTCCGATACGCGATTGTACATTGTAAATTTTAAATCCATCATTACGGCTGTAAGGGTGATTGTATCGTATCTGCACTATCTCATACATATTAGGATAGCGCTGTGTATTCCAAATTGTGTGCCACGGCTTTATTGCGTTTCGCAAGAGGTAGTCATTGTGCGTTGTGTTTACCACTTAAGTAAAATCGTCTTCTATCTTTGGCCAAACATAACGATTAATACCAACTTTATGCATGATTAGCAATTTTATTCGTTACATATTTATAATAAATATCGTTCGGCTATTTCGGCTATATCGTATATTAATCATTGTTTGGCGTTTAAATCACGTTGTCGTTTATTAATAATAAAATATCTCTTCGAACATAAGTAATATATAACTGTTAAAGTATGTCACCGAATAGTTTCCAATTTCCATTTCGCCGAGCTTCAATATATATCGTCGAGTTGACAGTTCGCCGAGTTATCTTTCGCCAAGTTGTCATTTCGCCGAATTGTCCTTCGCCCAGTTGACCTTGAACCGGGAGCTTGCTAGAGGAATATAAATACCGGAAAGTAGAAAAAAATTTAGCTTTGTTTGTTTATGGTGGTAGATAGGATTTGAGCCTATATAAATAAATCTCGAAAATGGGAATGGAAACTAAGAAATTTTATCCCAAATCGTCGAGAAGAAGCCGTTCTTTAAAGGGCATTCGAGGCCACTTATTGATATAAATGAGGTTCTCATGGAAGAGAAGACTTCCTGGATTCAAAAACCCTGTTTTAATTGAGCGAACTACCAAATAGGGTCTGTCCTTCTAGGAATGGGAAGATGCTTACATCTACATAAATACCCTAAAAGCCGCATTCCGGCGTGTGGCAGGGGGTGTAAACACCAAGAGTAGAATTACTTCTTTAATTTATTATTACCGCGTATCGTCGCGGAAAAAAAGAGTCCCTAAAACGACTTGTCCTCGCGTCTATTTCTCTTATTTTACGCTCACTGTCGGATCGGCGAAAGTAGCAGGGGGGTCGCATAATACCGATTACGTCTTCCGAAAATGTATTTCCTCTGAATTTATCTAACAATCGCAGCCTAGCTTCTAATCTCCGTTCTTTCAAGGATTCCCAACCTGCTTCTGAGAGCATTTGCGTTACACTTGCTTCTCTATCGTAGCACTTTTTAGGATAACTTAACTGCATTTTCAGAAAACGCGATGAAAATAAAGCCTACTCAATCCCAGTGATGGAACGCATTAGGGTGCAGCTATGTTTCAATCCAGGCGAAATGTTTCCGCGAATCGTTGACGTAAATTGCCTCCTTCGTCATAGGAAGCTCAGTTGAGGGACAAGGTCAACGTGTCTTCGTTCCGCCAAGTGCTGGGTATTTCCACCTCCACATGCATAGCAACGACCTTCACCATCAGATGAACCCAATCCAAAGACAATCGAAGTCGTTGAGGTTTTCCTGAGGAGTTTGCTAAGTATAGGTTGTTGATGATGGTCCAACTCCTGCTCCAAGTTGAGGAATATCGTGACGAAACTATATCCCATTTATCGATCGTTTCAGATTTAAAATAAATGAAGTTCGATGAAAGATCGTCTGGCTCACTTCTTTTACCCCTATGAAATTTAAGCTACCGATCTTGTGGTTAATTAGGAAGTTCGGTGTTTTCACACCCACTGCCATACAGCATGTGGCGGGCCGTGGGGTACTGATGTAAATGTAAACGATAAATCTTAACGATAATTCTGCATTACTATTCTTTGATAACTATTTATTGGTTTATTGAACACGAAAATGTACAGAATATTATAGTATGTACAGTATAGTAATGTACAGAATATATAATAGTAATAATAATAATAAACGTCTTTATTGGGTGTAATTGGGACTAAAGAATCCCATCTTCCATTTAACACTTGTCATAAAGTGAGAGAAAGATACGAAAGAAAATAAAAGAAGGGAAGAAAGTGTTTTCGTGGAGGAGTAAAAAAACTGTGATATTTTATGCACAGAAAAAGTATCTCCACTGCAGGAAAACACCCACGAAGAGAAGGGGGATGTGAAAAACCTGCGAAAGATATAGGAAAGAGTGATGAAGAATAGATTGCATCGTAAGTGGTAGAAATTGAATAGAAGATTTTAAAGTTGTAATACAGAGCAGAAACATCATCGTCAATAAAAGGTAACATAACAGGTAATATATACAAATTAATTCACTATACGGAATATCAGAAATTGTTCCTTTTCATATATGTGGATACATGTATGTGTATATAAAACATGTCAGTAATCATATTTTGTCAATAAAATCGTGACTGAAATGTATGAACAGTGATTCACTGTCAAAAGGTTAGAATGTCTTGAAAGTAGCAAATGATTTCAAACAAAAAAATCAGGAAAAATTGCGATAAGTTACAAAAATTATTAATAATTACAAATAAAAGACATTATAGGCATTAAATCATTAAAGAATTCATAGATATCAAGGAAGAGGAAAGAATAATAAGTCAGGGAACACAAGAAATAAGAAAGGGAGAGAAAGTAACAGGATAGGGAGTGGGAAAAGAAGGGTGACAGATGAATAGAATGTAAATAAAAAAGAGAACAAATAGTGCCTATGCAACTTAGGCCTGCGAAAGATGTTTTATACAAAGTTTTTTGAATGATGATGATGAGGGAGCATTTTGAATTTCAGGCATTGATTAGTAATACGGTTGAAGAAAGAAAAACAAACTTTTATCTGCACCACTACATAAATTTATTCCACGGTCATGATTTCGACGCTTCACGTCATTATCTGACTCGAAAACCACAAAGTCGTGCCTGAAGCAGTGAAGAGAATGTTACATGACAGTTTCCTAAATAGTTAAAAGACATGCTGAATATACCTGATGCTTTTAGAGATGGTTTTTGTATTCCAAATTTCTAAGCCATTCAAAACCAAAGCACGTTACTGAAGAAACTCGTTGTGAATTACACCGAAGTGGAACTTCATTAAGTGTTTCTTTCTTGAAATGTATACAGCATTCCAAAGAGTCACTCTACTGAATATCAATTACTATTATAAACTGAAACGATTCCTCAATATTTCACTCATATATAGATATTAATTCTACAAACTTTTGTAAAATTAAAGACGTGTAACTTGATTCTGGATACCTCAAAAAGCGCTTGATTAACAGCTGGAAAGCGCTAAAAATAACTGAAAGTTCAAAAAGCGCTAAAACGGTGTGATACCTCTTTGGCTATCACAATCCCTTGCAGTCAGAAACCTCTCCTTCGTATTCATTTTAAAAAATCGTATTTAAGCATTCTTCACCCTTGTATAGGTTTCTGATTTCCCGATCACGCCTTACTTGGTTTTTGTGTCATTTATCTTAAGTCCTAATTTCTCTGTTTCCTTCATAAATATTTCTGTTAATGTCGTAAAATCTAAACTTTCTGTGAATATTGCTATGTGATCTGCTAACACGTTTATTTTCATTCCAATTCTAACACCAAATTCCATATCTGCAATTTCTTCTAATACTTCTTCGACAGCAATATTAAATAGAATTGGGGAAAGCCTGACTCCCTGCCTAAGCCCCGAGTTTATTTTCGAAGAATCGGAAATATTTCTTCTACCTCGCACTTAGTCCCTCCTTGATTCTGTTATGCTCAGCTTGGCTATGCCTATTATTTTTTGGGATTTCTTACTTATCCATCTATATTCACAGTCTCTTTCTATTTATACTGTTACACGCTTTAAGAAAATCGAGGAAGATCGCATAAAACTCTTTATTATACTCCCAGTATTTCGGTCCTATTTCTTTTAATATAATTATCTGACCTGTTGACGACCTGCCCTATATAAATCCTGATGGCCTTGAATTATTTCACTTGCATAATATTCTATGTGGTATAGGATCACTTTTGAGAGGACTTCATAAGGAATATTAAGAAATGAATTGCTTCTGAAGTCACTGCACTATTCTTTTCCTCTTTCTTATTTATGGGTACAAGTAATGCTTCCTGACTTTCAGTTGGCAGCTCTTCCAAATTTTTATTGTTATTTCCCTCATTCTATTTACTATTATCTCACCTCCTTTTTCAATAATCCTGCTGTTATTTTTATCCTTACCGGGAGCTTTTCTGCTTTTCAAAAATTTAACTGCATCCTTTACACGTACAATATAGATCATTAAATAAGCAAGTGTAATAGTTTAATCGAAACATGTTTTTAAGATTATGATGACTTATATATATATATATATATCCTTTATATAAAAAAACGGTTAAACAGCGGTAAACGGTTACAAGTTAATACCTTATTGCTCTTCTTTTACTTATATGAACCAAAGTTGATGGCAATATGAACTCCTTTCAGGGAAATTATGGTAAGAGGTTTTGTTTTGCTCTCCATTTCACAATAATGGTACATAATGACTGTTGCAAGATTGAGTGAATGAGCAATTTTACATATACTCAAAGTATGTATGTATGTACCTTAGATCTGATTTCTCTTCTTCATTTCGTTTCTTAAACGTTTCCACAGCTGCGCATGCTTTTTCGGGAGTCGATGTAATTTCGAAAGCATTAATATTCTTGTTAGCAATCTCACTTCAACACTGTAACCTCCTTCTTTATGTTATGTGTTCATTTAAAACAGTGAATCTTAGTCAATTTCTCTTTTTGAGAACATCCACAAGAATCCTCAAAAATCCTCATGAAAATCTATGAGAGGGTTGTTATTACTGGTTGTATCATGCAGTTGGCAGAGGAGAAGATACAGGCACTTTTTGTTCACGTGAAAGCGTTCTTAATCACGTGCAATTTCCACATCCTTCGTACAGCAGTTGAATGCTTCATTCATTACGGTATTTCTTGAGTACGAACATGGCTATCTTGAGAAGAAACAACTGCAAAGTCAATCGAAAGATAGTAATTCCAAGGTTTTGTACCCACAATTTTCGAAATACCATTATTAAACTCCTTTAATAATATAACATCTTCTGGAACGAAGGCTTTCGCTATACTTATCCTTCGACAAACAACGCTGTGTGCCCGAAAGCTGTCAACAAAATATAACATCTTGTTTCCATCTTTGGTATATAAAACGTTCCGTTCTTTTAACAATAGAAAAAGTTAATTGTAATTACGAAGAGAGTTCTAAATAAAATTACTCATTACGCTAGAGTACCAGAACTCTTGAACGCCTTGATCCTTCCGACCAAAGTAACTTCAAAGTATTCCCTTTGCCAAATTTTGATAGATGACAATCCATTCTAAATGCTCATTATATGTGTTGAATTTTTGATTAAATGCGATCTTTTAACAGATTTTATCTAATACCAAATCCGCTGTCCTCCCACAACGAAATGGATTCCATGTTCCATGATCATTTTCCTTTATAGGCCAGAAAGTAGTTAATTGCTGAATAATATTTCCGAAGAATCATGAGTATTTCCCATTTTCGTTGACATTTATAAACGCTTTTTTACGCGAAAATGCGAGACAATCATGACACGCAATTAATTACACGAACGCAGCAATATGATATCATTATATGATATCATTCATATTGGTTTAAGCTATCAGAAGGCCTAGAAGCAAAGATCAGATTGAGGCCCCCACTAGGAATTGAGTAAAAAATACATTTTTTTCACAAAACTTACAAATATACATCCCATGTAAATCTCAGTCCCTTCTCTATGGCCAAAATAAATAACCATGTCTTGAATTATAATGCATAGTATTTTTATACATTACAAAGAATGATGGATAGACTTTTTTACATTATATAAAGAAATAACCAATGTAATAACTAATTCTATAAACATATTTCTTAAAATTACTCAATTAGTACAAAATTATTCCTTGATGCGAAAAACAAGAACAACTTGTTTTACTAAAATCAACTCTATCTGGCCGTACTTCGTGGAAAGACATAATGAAATAAAGAAAAAGACTTGGTCACCAAGTCACCAAGTCTTTTTCTTTATTTCAACTTGTTGTACATTACTGAGAGTTTATAAACAGTCTTATTAAGACCCTCCATTCGGTTGAGGCCCTCAGCTAGCGCCTATTGCACCTAATTAGAATTACACCACTGATCACTGAGTTAAATTCACTTTAGTTATTGCAATTTAAAATAAAATTTATTAAATATAAGTTTTTCCATGTTCATAAATATTAATTTTTCTCCTTCTTGATTGCGTTATTCACCGCGAAGAGACCTCCATAACGAAACGGGAAGATTTTTGTTGGGATGGCAACATCCGGTTTCGTTTCCTAATTTGGCGCAGTCTCTCCTTACTGAAGTGTGTTAAGAGTAACGCATTCGCAGTCCATAAACGCAAATCCCGCGTGCAACGGATGATACCTGTTGTTTCAAGAGGAATACTTTGTTTTGGATTTTAGATGTATATTTTGTATTTTCACCGTACCTTTCCTCTTATTCTGTAATTTATGTACTCGGATACATGGAGAAATGTAGCATAAAAATTTAGGCTAGAATTCATTAAAGTGCTTATCACTTACTTATCAAGTGGCAATATTTTAGTTTTGGTAACTAATTTACCCCAAATATTATTACATGGCCTCGTTTTGCGATTGATACTTAACATGATAAAATCAATTCGTCTGCTCATTTTCTTTAATCTCCGGAGATAGATACAATTTTCGCTTTTCTTACAACTTTGGAAGACCTCTTATTAGGTACAGAAAATATCTCTTCGTTCAGATTCCTATTCATCGGGTTATATTTACATAGTTAGCCAATAGTAGAAAACGCTAAGGCCTTATGATCTTGCTAGGAATATAAAATCAATCTCCAGCTTCTTGACTCATTTTCTAAGCCGATTTGGAGTGTATGAAGCCGTCAAGTGTTGCGATTGATTTTATGCTGTTTTGTTTTGGATCCGTGAGTGCGGAAAATTTGGTGATTCAATTGCGTGAATATTCTCTATTTTAGGGTTCCAAAAATTCTCTCCTCCAATTTCATAGCGTAAGTGTCACATGATTTCATAAACTGACCGATATTTTGCGTATTTGACCTGTTTGTTGTCCAGAATGCTATGGAAAACAAGTTCAACGACCTCGATCTTGCGTGAATGCGTTAAGTGTGACTTGGTGATAATTGAAAGCTAATGTGAGCAAATTAGAAGCAAAATAAACATTTTATATGCGGTAATGCCAAAGATGTTCAGGTTAAAGGGAATGAAGGAAGATTTGAGGGAATCGGTAATAAGAAAAGAAGAGATGTAGTGACGTCAGTTTATATCATAGTATGTATGTACCTCATGACCGCTACGCCATCTGTAATGGGCAATTTGTAACCTCTAAAGATTTAATTCTGTTTTATTTCCAAGAATGATTTTAGTTCTCTATTTTGTTATTTTTTGCATTTAGACCATCCACGTTGTGACATCTGAATTCAACTAAACCAAAATTTCTTTAAAAATTTCAATGGTAATCTTTTTCTAATATTTACAGTAAAGAGTCTGCTTCGTCATCTATATCTTTTTAATCATAGCAACCTAATTAGTAACTTCTATTTTTTGATTTATACTCCATTATTCCTGTCCTTGCATATTTCTTTTCCTCATACTCATCTTCCCATTTATTTTCTTCATTCCTTTTCTTCTGTACGCCTCACTCAACCATTTTGCCTCTTCTTTCCTTTTGAACCACTCACATCATCACCAAATGCTTATCTTTCTGTTGCTGCCCTCTTTACGTTCTTTTATTATTCGTCCCTTCCTCACGCAGACTTTCTTCTGTCAAACTTCATTCATTATTCACGAATTAATGACCCAGTCTACTCTTTTCCTCCCGCTTGTTCCTCACGTGATCCATTAAACTTACTCTTAGGTTTTTCCGAATTAGGTTCAGAGCGTAAAATATATTTGCGTCCACTTACAGGTGAATTCAATCATAGAGTAAGTTAATGGAACTTATCTCTATTAACAGTTAAATCAAGTAACTGCTTTCGGATTTTTTATATTACCAGAGTTTGGAGTTGAATAAAAATTGAAATAAGAATCGCACAGAAAAATAAGTTACACCGAATGTTAGCATATTTTATTCTACATTCAACCACATAATGCAAACGTTTTTGTTTTTATCAGGTTGGTATTTTATCACAGTCAAAACGAAAAAAGTGCCTGTTTCTCACGCTCTTCAATGAAGCGATCAATTTGAAATTTTTCCTTAAAGTGAATGTCATGTTTCATTGCTTTACGCAGACATTAACACTCACTACTTTTCATAAATTTATTAATGTAAATTTCTGTGCATATTTTCAGTCTCTCTTTCTAATTTGCTATTTACATTAATCATCTACTTCGATTTCTCAAGGCTCCCGGATGTGGGGTGAACTCCGACTTTGGTGAAAGCGGTCCCGGGTTCGATTCCCGGTGGGAGACAATGTGAGAAATGACCCAAGCAGTCGAAGCACTTTTAACAATACTACTACTTCTCGATTTCTCCTCGTCGATATTTATCTCTGAAACAACACTCATGAATCTCGGGTTGCTCATTCTCTGCGGATAAAAGAATTGAAATTAAACATAAACATAGTTTCCATATTTTTACGCCAGAATAACTGTTTTTCTCCCCTCTTGCCGTAGTGCATAATTCTAATTTTTATCTAACATAGGATTAAAACTACTACCAAAATTACTGTCTTCTATACAGTAAAAGCAATAGCAAATAACTATGACAGATCTCAGCCTTACCCAACAAACAATTTATCGCGTGTACTCACTAAAACATCGCAGCACCAAAGCCCTGCGGACCACAACGTCGCGGACCAAATAGGTGTGGGACCAAATAGGTGTGGGACCAAATTGTAGCGACCACATCACCGGATGTCGATAAAAGCATCGGTATATGCTTGTGTGTTACAGTCAAGAGTAGGGCGTCAAATAATAAACTCCGTTTCTTTTAATTGGAATTCTTTGTGAATAACATTTCTTCTCTAATACTCATCATAGACACCCATAATTTTGTCGTCGAGCAATTCACATTACGTAGGAAGATTCATTTTGAAATAACTGATATTTTGGGCATTTTTCATCCCGTAGGATGGCTAAAGATAGTTATTCTTTCAGCAGTCCATACTTTTTCCATTAGTTGAGTATGAAAAGTTAAGGAAAACCCTCTCCTCGGCCGATTTTCCATCAGATGAAAGAAAACCGAAGTGTAACGTAGCAAACGTGAGAATTAAATCACCGAGAAATCGGAAGGGATTTGGCTTAACCTAAGCTCTCTTCCCCTTATTACTTTTTGCCATTCGACCGCTCCTTTCTCCTTCCTTTCCCTTTTCCTGCACACGGAAACACGGACGTCAATCAGTTGGAAAGCGAAATAATGGTGAATATGTTCTTTTCCATTGAAACCAAAAAAGGATATTTTGCCTATTACATTTTACATTCGCGATAAAAATTAACCTTTAAGCAATATGGATGATGTACCTGTCTTTGAATTTCAATATCGCCTAGCCTGATTAATACTTTGTTAGTAATGGGTAGAAGATAAATTACTTTAGAATGGTTATCTAAATTGTTTGTTTTTTCTATCGCTGTGGATCCAATACGAATGCTTCCTAGTTAGGAGTTTAATATGAAGTCAATCCCACTTCTATCTCTCAATGAATTCGACCCTTTTAAAGATAATAAAGTGTTCCATCGATATCACTGGATATCATCACTATCACTATATTCTTTCCAGTACTATTCACTATTCGCCAATGCTTATTAATAATGCAAATCAGTTATCAATCATGCCATACTTCAATGCGTAAATTACAATTATAAATATCCAATTCTGTTACTTTTTTCTAAGAGTGTTCTCTTTTTCATGTTTTGTGCCTTTCAAATGTGTATTCCAGATCTTACCGCCCCGATTAATGAATTATTTCCTTCTCTGTTTTGGTAATTATTGTCTTTATTCCAAATAGATCGACGTATTCATTGATTTTATAACTCTTTTCTACTACTATAATTTCGCCATTTAATTTTCCCCATTTCTATGGGGCTATGTCCCCAAATGGCTAATATTAAATAACAAGTACTTGAAATGACGAACGAGTAAATGATATTATTCTTTATATTCTGTTGATTTTTAAATCGTGTCACATCGTTTGACTATATTGAAAACGGATCGTAAATCCGATATTGCAGGTTTGTGTTCAAACGGTCAGAGGAAACAAACTATGCTAATTAGTCGCAAAGCTTTCCTTTCGAAAGAAGAGGTCTTTGAGTTCTCAACCGAGAGGTTTTTCAAACTTATATTTGTAGACTTTGGATCCTTTGTCTCCAGTATTAGCTGTTGAGAGTCGTTTCGTTTTATCCATTATTCTGGAGCAAGGGCAAGTAATTGCCCTCATCCACAGACTACGATCAACAAACAGTAATCGTAACAAAGGAATATAAAACTATCGAAGAGAATCCGTTGCAAGTTCTAAATAAATGGAAGGAATCGATACATTTATAAACGATAGGAGGGACGCAAACTGATCTAAAATTAGGAAACGAGCAAGTAATTATAAGCCTCGTTGCGTTAACTTGTAATGATGTGAAAATGAGGCCACGAAAACCGTTATCGGAGATGGGATTAAGCGCAGAAGGTGCTGACTTTTCAGCGCTGATGGAAAGTTCCTTGGTGACTGTAAATTTGACAGGTTTCCATAAGGGAAGGCTTCTATTGCACAATCATCGAATGTTTCATGTGTACTGTAGTGTAGTCTTTGAATCAAGTGTAGAGAAGTTAAATTAGTTTAGAAGTTAAAAGCGACCGAAGAAATTTCCTTCTCCTCCACTAATTAAGACCTATTGGGCAGTTTGTCTGTCGTTTTCCTTGCAGTCCTATTTTCGTCTGAACGCTACATCTGGAATCCACGTCTTTCAAATTAGTCCTCATCACAATATCGCTTTGTCTTCCTAACACTTGATACTTTCAATTCATTATTCAGTTTAAAAGGGTAAATAATGAAAACGACATAACTTGATATTCAGCCAAGTACTAACATCACAAACTTCGAACTCTCGAAAAGTTCTGAATATAGGTTTTAATTTTGATCACGTTATCTGTATATTTCACAGTATTTTGACAATTTTCTAATCTGCAGGCGTTACCTTACTCAAGGAATATTTTTACATTAATTTCGCTCTCCTGAGTTTTTAACACAATCACTAATCCTTTATTTTTATTATTTCAAGCTTCCTATTTAATATTTTATTGCGTTATTTGTGGGTTAAGTAATAAATGTCTATGTATGCATTAATCTCATTACAAGTTATTTCCACGATTCCACTAGGCTTTTTGTAGTAGTTTACTCGTAATCTAAATTAATAATTCGGTATTTATAAATCAATGCGTAACGGGAATCCTATTCCTTCGAATGTCAATATGCCGGAACATACGAAGCTATTATTTCAGAAAACTTATTGAAAAAATCACGAAAATTCTCTCAAAATAATGCATATTGTACGTATAATTTAGTGCGCAGAGGCAACCGAGCAAGTAATTATTTTTATTTATTTCAGTAATCTAAAAACGAATGTTCATACGTCGTATGCAAGTTGAGAAATAAATTACTGGTTCATTGAGTAATTACTCTTTGGAAAGAGCAAAAAAATAAAAGTAAATAGTTTTTCTCTTTGATTTATGGGAAAGAGCGATATTACTTTTATTTTACTACAGATACTATCAAAAGAGACTTACTTCCGAATGTTGGCTAGAGTAGTAGTTTAATTTCCAAATTTAAGTTTACATTTTTTGCAATTATTAATTTGAAGGGCAGTACTTCGCAACAGAAGATTAGAATAAAAAGAACGATTAGAATAACTTTGACGTTTTAAATAAATAGTAGCTCTATATAATTGAAACTTAAGACGTGCATAGTTATCGTATCGGAAATATAATCAAAGAGAGATCGATCCAATTCACTCCTTCGACATTCGGCTCGCCTAAGGAAGCAGTGGCGATGACTGCAGTTATGTGCAGTACCCTTTCGTCTCTGCCCATTGTAATCCTCTAATTTCTCATACATTTCTCGAGTTTTTTTATCTCATTTAAACTTCATTTGAAAAGATTGTGCTGAATAATGCTTTTAATAATTCGGAATTGGACGGCTTCCTTCTTGGATAAGACACTTCCGAAATCAATGATACATTATAATATATGTTTCTGAATTCTAAAGAAGACCTGGTTACAGAAAAAGAACGGGAGAGAGGATTATAATGCATTAAAAAGGACGGAGTACATGGGCTACCCACATCCATAATATATACGGATATATTTTTACAATAACAATAATTTGAAATGTATACGTGTTATATAATTATGGGTAATTACTATCCCTCGCACCAACCGCAGCGAATATCTGTGGTAGTGTTGCGATAACGGTCGCTATCAATGGACCCCGATATGATCAATCGAAGGCGGCTTTATTTCGGAGGCGCACCCACGCATACTCGATAATTCCAGCTAATCTATCCCTTGAGAACCAACTACAAACAAAGGAGGCTGTATTACTCCCATTTGGATCATTTAATATATTGGCTGGACAGGGCCATCAAAGCAGCCACACAATGACCTCGAAAGGGGTTTGCATCCTGGATGGATTTAGAAATAAGTGTGCGGGCGTTCGCATTTTCCCTGTTAGGTGTTCAGGCCCTCAAAACAACTAATAAATGCCCTTCCAATGAGAAATTGTACGTAACAATTGCTAAAGCGCTTAGTGATAAGCATTGGCCTTTCACATCAGGAAAAGAAGGGGCGATGCATTAATCAAAATGCGTTTACAGAATACAGTGAATATATTAAAGTAAAGCATTACGTTTTAAGATATATATTTTAAAATAAATAATTATATTTTAAGATAAACATTTATAGGGAATTTTCCGACTAGTTCTCTTAAATAAGAGTTGAAAAAGTAATAGGAAACTGATCCATATGTCTAAAGACTTTTCAATGTAACTAGAAAAGATAAACTCGATAACTATCGAGAAGAAAGACTTACTGCTTACGTACATTTCCACGAGAGAATATTCAGAGCTTGAGAGACGGGTAACTACTGTGCGGTAGAGTAACTGTTTGTAGAGTAGTCACCTGTATCTCAAGTGGTGTTTATTCTGTCGTGGAGGTCGACATTTCCGGAAGTAGACGTCTCTATTCCTGTTGGTTATGGAGTTTATCTTTACTACTTATTAATATAACCATCAGTGGCCATTTACCACTTTTCATTTTTCAAGGTGTACATACACTGTACACTACAGGTGTACATATCTGGATGAAAATACCCAAAATTACTTTGTCATTGCTTTTATACATTTGTATAACGTATTACTTCTCAGTTCCATAAGCATCTTCTGTGCATCTTTTTTTCCTCCATCGTCTTCCTTACTTCCGTCTTCTGATCGCAGCTTTTACTTCTTCATAAAGCGGCCTTATGTAAGTGTAATTTACTTTTATTAAAGTTAGTCTTCTAAATTTGATGTCACGAATATCGCACGCAAATCACGGAGCCTCGATTGCAAAGTTATAGTGGAGAACCCATTATAGGATTACAGTATAGTATACAGTTCAAAGTTGGCACTTCTTAGCAAATGAATTTCGATCATAGTAGCACATTAGTCATCGGGGTGTTTATGGAATGCGTTTCTCTCGACCATTTAAATCTATATCTCTGGCACTAATTGCTTATGATAACAGGAGTTATCTTTTTTCTACAAGTATCAGTTGCTCATAAATCGATCGCATAACTGCAATTACTGTTACATTATTATTCTTCTTCACTCAAATTAACTATGAATTCATAAAAATTATTTATTAAAAGTTATTTCTCTTTTTATACATGGCATATCTCATTGAGTTAAATGTAAGGCTAAACTCCTAAGAGTAAATTACAGCCTACTTAAAGGCGTTTGCGTTTATTTACTTGTATAAGTTATTCTTCTACTAAATTATTTAAAATTTAAAAATTGAAATCGAAAATAGAAATAGAAAATTAGAAATATTTTTCATTTATTGATAGGATTTCTTTATAAAGAAATCAGTCTAAAAATTAAGAAAGCTATTTAGTTTTAAGGGAACACAAAACACTACAAAGTTTGCAGTAAACTCACTCGACAAAGGAGAGGATAAGTCTCCAGTAACCTCTTCTTTGACTATTCCAAGGCACAGAGAAGGAAAGAGAAGATGATCGACAGTTTAAAGGAAGGAAAAGCTTTTA
Organism: Ladona fulva; assembly: GCA_000376725.2. Taxonomy (NCBI): domain Eukaryota; kingdom Metazoa; phylum Arthropoda; class Insecta; order Odonata; family Libellulidae; genus Ladona; species Ladona fulva. Next base: position 106,383 of record KZ308546.1, read on the forward strand.
TATAAATGAAGGGCAGAGGATAGAATTAAAGATGACTCCATCTTCCAAAGCAGACCGCCGAAGACGATCCTATTTCAGCTTAAATAAGATAAGAATGTTATTATGTTAAGAAGAGTAAAATCTTACTTTTACAGCTGCTACAATTCAAATCAGTTTCCTAGCAAAATCGTAGTCCCTAGAGTGTTTGGAATTCTCATTCCAACTTTAGGATTGCCAGGGCTTTCGGAAGAGGAAATATTTATCTACTCCTTACCTTCCTATTAGAGGGAAAACAGAAATTAATGGAATGAAAATATTTCCCTTATTTTATGCTTTTATGAACTTCAGAACTCTGCAAAATCTTAGGCCCATTTTTTCTTATGAATTAGAAGTAGTAGTTGCTGTAAAGGCGTCTCAACAGCTATGTCCTGCGGTTATTATAAGTTAATTATTTATTACTGTGGCAACATTCTCGAGATTCGCAGAAGCAAGACATTTTTGCAAAAGGGAAAATGCTTTATTAATTTCGGAGAAATGAATTACCTTCTCGCACTCAAAAGGTACGTGTAGTTACATTGTTTTTATTGTTGTTTATCCATTCTCATTCGTACATAATTTTATTTGCATGAATTGTTCTTTATTCTCTTCTTTGAACGAGTCTCGTCATAACTAAGCGTGGCTTTTTCCATCACAGATTTCCCAGATATACTCTACGATTATCATTCTTCGCTAAGTCTCGGGTATCGCGTTATTCCTTTCACAAATATTTTCACTTCACTGCGTAATACTTATTAGGAAGTATTATGCTACCTTTTAGCTATATACATGGCTATTTAACTTATTTTATGGAAATACTTTTAGTATATTACATACATTTATCGTGCTGGAAACAATTTATAGCTTCTTTATGCAAATGTCGAAGATGAATTTAAAACAATTTAAAAACAATAATGCTCGCGAAATAACATTGACGTAATGCTCTTCTCAAGCTATAAATATTCTCCTTGACAGCTGAGAACTTCATATCCAAGAAATGTTTGATGAGAATGCAATATCCCTGTCTGGAATACATTTCTTATGGTTCAAAATATTACTCATCTTAACTATTGCAACAGATACTTCAAATAAATATTTTCTGCTCCTTCGTTAGGAGAAGAACGAACATTTAATTGAACCTCTCCTAGATCTAAGTGCTATTCCTGGAATAGGTATTGACTAATAGATAGATAGATTCGATAATTCTCATCACCTTTCGCAGTAAACACTTCGTAATGGACACAGAAGTAACCTATTATGATTTACTTAATTTAGATCTCTCAATCACGTTCGTTAGTAGCGAAACTTGAGCTCTCTTCCTTGTTTATATTTCTCCTCACAAGGAGATATTACGCGAGTTGCTCCGCCGATTCGAACGAAATATTTTTTTCATGGTAAAGATGAAATTAAACAAAAGTGAAACTGGATCCGTCTAAATGGGGCTTATATTTTTAGTAATGATTCTTCTTCTTTTCGAATTTTTCATCCAGTTAAGTCTATAGCAGAATGGATTGGTGTAGTTGTTAAAAAGCTAGCCTCCGTTATAGTGGATCGGGGTTCGAGTCTGATATGTGACATTTTTTCACTCTTGTTTATATCCATTGCATTCAGTTTATCATGTAGACGTATGAAATAACTCACAGACACAAAATCCATTCTCTTGATTAGTGTATTCGATCAACACTGCAAATTTGTTCTTGGAGGAGTGGAGACAAGTATCGAATACATTAATCAAGAGAATGTTTTTTAATTCATCAGTGCGTGATATCACATACCTACATTAAAATCTGAATGCAGCGGAAATAATTAAGAATGAAAATAAAACACCACGATTATGATTCGAACCCCGAACCACTACACCAACCCATTCTACTAAGGGTATATTTGTTTGAAAAATTTGAATAGAAAATTTATTATTACTAAAAATCAAAGTCCCATTTAGACGGACCCCATTTCACTTTTGTTTAATTTCTACTACTCTACCACGAAAATAATATTTCGTTCGGATCGTTGGAGCAACTCTCGTGGTATTTCCTTGTCAGTCTAAATCCAAAACATTTAAACTAAGTAAATATTCATTCATTTAGGAGACACTTGACCATGCAAATGAGTTTTAAAAAATAAAATATTTCGAATTTGAAAAAATAGGAAACATAGAAAACGGGTATGAGTGTTCTAGCGCAAGATGGTGCGCACCAAGGAAAAATCCCAAGGAAGAATGGACTAGACCCGGGTTCGATTCCCGGTCCCGTCAGACTTTTATCAAGTCCATTCTTCCTTGGGAAGAATGGACTTGGGTTCATAAAATAAGGTTCCCCTTTTGGCCTTTACTTCTTTCTTCTGAGATGTAAACGTATTCCTTAGATTCAGTAGTTTTTGATGCCTTCTGAACAACATCCCCAATCGTGAAGCAGAATCAAAGACGAATCGGTTTCAGAATTTCTCTCCGCTCGGCAATATAGAAACAACATCGGAATACATCATTTCCTCGGAGGCATGTTTCCCGCTCTTCGGAATCGCATTCCTGGTTTAGAGGTAGTCCGAATTTCATTCATATTCATTTAAGGTGGGGGAATTCTTAAGGAAATCATTAAAATGGTTACCAACCTCTCAGGAGTCACGTTTATAAACAGACTGAGTTATCTATGACACGCGCCAGAGTGTTTTCCATTCTTCGAAAGCCGATATTCGCCGAACGTCCTCGAAACCGTTCGGGGAATTCCCACTGCTATCCCAAAGGCGTTTCGCAGGAAATCCTTGCCTTACTTTTATTTATTAGAGGTGAACAGGTTTTCCTTCCATAGGTGCGTCACAACGAAAAAGGTACGACGACTCCTTAAGTCGAAAGCGTGGGTTATTGCTCTCTGCAGTTCTATTGAAACCGGATTATCATCCACCTGATTAACATCGTAACTCGGAGTTTCTTTCTTGGTAAAATTAAGAAAGACGAAATTCCTTCGTAAACTTAAGTTGAGGAAATGGGCCCAAAGCTGTTTTTGATAAGATCAGATAACAAGTGTTGTTCTAACATTTATTAACATAAAGGGTATAATTTAAAATTAATATAATGAATTAAAATAATTTTATATCATTTTATTGTTTTATAGAAGAAATTGTGTTTCTTCTATAAAGCATCCTTTGTTTGGTGAGAAATATTGACGTCGATTAAATAAGAAATTGCTAACATTAATTTACCAAGTTTCGCAACTTTTCCCGTCTTATTTTCTTTTGTAGTTTAAGGCTCGCAGTCCTCCCACATATTATAAAATATGTTTCGTCCTCTAAAATTAGGAAATATTTTCTTAGAAGTATGTTAATATCAGTTTCTATCATTCTTTCGCGGAAATTGCGCTACATAACCGAATATTACATCTCTGAGTAGATCTGGTTCGTTTGTTATCAAACTGCAAATTTATGCTGTTTATAAAAGAAGAATAAATATCCTATTTATTTTTTACTGTACAATACCGCCGTATTTAGATGCAAAGTTAGGTGGCGACGCTAAATTACTCTACAATGTGCAACTAACAGAAACTTCTACATATGCAACTACAAAACATTCATGTCTAACCAATTCCTCCATTAACCACATTAGTGTGCAAACTATGCTAATTTATAATTTACACAGCTATAATTTACAAAGTAATCTAAAACCACTACAAACACTATGTTCATTGAACAATCAACTCTGAAAGTTCTCCAGAATCCTTACAAATGCTAATACAGAATATCAGTACTTAAAATTTAAAAAAATGCTCACTAAATACGATAACTTGAAATGGTTTTGGTAGTTTAAGTTATGCTTTATATATCATTTCTGAATTTACCACTCTTGGTATAGACAATTCCCGGAACCAACTATTCGGGAGTTGGCAACCCTGCCTTGAGCCCTACAAAAGCAATGATTGCCTATGTGAAAATCGTGACAAATGATCTAATGAATCATCATTACACTGAGACCAAATTTAATTCCAATGAAATACAAAATAGGGTGTCGGTGGAAATTTTTAATTTGGATAATTAAAGCTAAATAAATCAAAGTATTATTTGTTTACAGTTAGAGGTTTGCGAAAGTTTTAAGGAATATTAAGAAATATTTTTGAGATTGTTGTTGTTCTAATTGAAATGCGTTCAGAAAACTGGTTGAAATCTACTCATATAATTTAAACACAGGCATATGCATTTATACAACTTTCCAATCGTTTACACATACATGTATTAATGTATTGCCTTATCTAAGAATAAGCGAAGGCAAAAACAGTTGACGGGACTGGGATACGAACCCGTATCTCTCACTCGAGTTCTTCTTCCATTGCTTTTTTTCGCATTTGCTTAACCTTGGAGGATGATTAGAAAACCCTTAACCCTAGGGTTTCTCTAACGCACACCTTAACGTACCATTTCTAACATAATATCACTTTCCTGTACGTAAATATATCAGTTTTGAGAAAAGTATCAGCCAAAATGCATGCCTTGCTCATGACAACTCAACATACATAATTTTCAACCACTTCCTCGAATCGAGTGACATTATTTTTCTATATATTAAAAAAAACATTCAATTTCAAACAATTTGTCCTCGTTGATACAACATACATATAACAATATCCTTTCAATTTCAGTATCGCTTCAATTGTAGACGAAGTCTCGGTTATTATGACATAGTACTCAGTTTCTCAGAATATCTTCATTTCACCCATCAAGGTACAAATCATCGCTCTGTTAGATGCGACAACTAAGCACTCAGTCGATCTGTCGGTCTAATGACCTTTGCACTTCAACAACGTAGAATTCTCATCGAATATCACTTTCTAATTTCCTTTTGTTACGTAACGAACTCGGAAGGTTTTCTTATGAAGGTGAAGGGATGGTTTTGAGAGCTGCTCTGATTTCCGTGAATTGGATTACGTAGAACGTGTTCGCCTCTCACCGAATGCAGACGCATTCCTGTGCTCAATTTCCTCTATTTTGTTGGTTATCTCCAATTTTTATTTTTGGAGCGATTAATTTATATAAAACCGGTTATATCTTCTTCCTCATTGGAGATATGAAAGTGTAGATATAAAAATTGATTACGTTGGTGGTAATAGTTGAAGTAGCTCGCAAAGGAGATTGAGATTTCAGATCCGAAAATCAGAGATGACCAAATCCCTTAGGTATGATATATTGCAATATATATATAAGATAAGTTTAAAGGTGATTTAAACAAGAAAGGGAGAGAGATCGTTGTCGGAACGGAAAGTGACTTATAATCAGAGCGGCGCCCATTTGCCGAGTGCGTGCTAACATAATATGCCGCCGCTTACAATTAAATACCAAAGTAACACCTCTCTTGATCTGCAAATAAAAATTATTTTTAAGACTTTGGAATACCAGTGTTTTATGACTTTGTTGCCCAGCTTACAGTGGTCATAAATATCAGTAACAATCAGTAGTAGTAGTATTGATAGAAGTGCTTCTACTGCTTAGGTTATTTAACACGAAGGCCCCACCGGGAATCGAAAGTAACAGTATGCTACAGTAGTAAGTTGTCGTCATGAATTAATTGTTCACATTACTTTCTAGTATCATTATCATCGCAATGTGTTTAACTGGAATGTTTTTCAAATCTCTTTTTCGCAAGTAAATATGATTTTTTTAATAAAAGTTGTATTGCAGTAATCACGCATTAAAGTAAGTAAGTAAGTAATCACGCATTAAATGGATGGAGGCAAATAAGAAATACAGAACAACATATAATTTAAAAATGTACATTTTGAGATCCCAACTGTGAATTCTTGTACAACATCACCAAAATGTAGTCCATCGCAAATGTCATTCTCTCTAATGAATGATGAGAGCCAAATTGCTTTGCCTGTCTTGGTTCATCAATAATCGCAAACGTTTCTTGATCAATGTAAATTTCGAGAATTTTCGATTCCCATCAGTAAAAGTCGCCGGAAGTCTCAATGAAAGTCGCAAAGCTATTTGCGAAATTTATATCCTAGTAAAGATATTTTCCAAAACTTGAAGAGGATTCATTCTTGGTACCAGAAAATCTTTTATCGATTCCAATTCTTAGATTAAATCCATTGTACATACGTACAAATATTAATTTCTCGAGTTATCCGTGATTCTTTCCTCTGAATGTGTGCAAATCTTCAATTTCACCTCATGATCTTTCCTAGTTAAGTAGTGTGTGTCATACAGAAAGCAACCAATAATTCTGTAATAGTGTATCTCTGTAATAGTAATTATGGTTGGCTACGCTTCCGTTGCCGCCCTTTAGATGCACTCCTTGCACCCATTGGACGGCGCGGCTCTGCTTATAATATATGTGTACATACATCGCTATTTACCTACGAAATAAGGAACTGCCATATTTCATCGAATTAGTTTGAATGTTGTTGTCCTGAATAAAACACGTCAGAGGGAAAGTTTAAAAGTGCAGTACCTGAATATTGCATAATTTGGGTATCTCAGTTTTCTTCCCTCTGAATATTATACTGTGTTTAGCAAAATCCCTAATGATCACCATATGCTCTGAAGATTGCAAGCTGAGAAACGAGAGCGTCGAAGTTGCGTTTCTGCGAAGCGAATTTTCGAATAAAAGATTTATAAGGGTCATACAACTAAAATATGTTGGCCATATGCAAGGTATAGGGTGTGCGTAAATATTTTCTAATCCCTAAGAGTAAATGATAAGGGGTTAAGGCAGCCATCTGAAATTGGTTACTCTGCAGCAAGATTTAAATAAATAAATAACCGTGTATTTCACACGAAATTCGCACTCAAGCCCATATCTTTATTTCACTGTACAATTATATTTTAGCATTTGATGATGCGATGTTAATGAATGTAGGAGAGAGATAAATCCGTGGTGAGTAACATCATTTGTTATCAGATAACACAAAAATTCAATATTGTATATTCGATGTTAGGCAGGGAAACAGAAGGCCTAAATGAGCAAGTGAATGCATTTTTGAAAATCCAATACATCCAGTGTTCAGCTGTGATTGTATCGATTGTGGTTGGAAATTAACTGACATTAAGACTCGGAAATGATGAATAAAAATTACTAATATATGAAGGAAAACAAAACTTTTTAACTCTGTCCATTCATATATGCTAGGTTATGAATTATTTTGGTAATTAACTTAGCTACTTTGTTAGGAAGAAACTAACAGGTATGATCTGAATATTCAATTTTCTGACCTCATTAGACATTTAGCCATACTTTAACGCCTGAGATCGTTCTTTTTGTTTTCATGGGATAGTATACTTCGTGAAATATTTATCTGGTTCTATTTCATTCCTTAATCCTTAAATGACACCGTCGAGAGCGGCCCAAATTGGCTTCGCGCACTCCACTGTCACTCATATTGAGGAAGCGAAGGGAATGATATTTCCAACACTTTATTTAAAGAATTTCTCTCCAAACAACATTTTAAATAAAAATAATACCGTTAGTTTGTATTTGCATTCGTAGTTTCAATCAGATGATGCGAACATTAACAATTTTAATTGAAAGTGAAGACATAAATGATAATAAATAAAGAATGTTTTGATTTCAAATCCGTCTTAAATTAAACAGTTACATCAAAATTTTTGTTTGATAAAGAAATAAACAAAGAAAAAAATAAGAATAAAGGAAGAATTAAATTGCGATTGAAATCATAGTATACATATAATTATTCACACAGGAAATTGCCACTTCATCAAAAGGATAATCACCTTCTTACCATTGATTCTATGTGGGCTTATATTCACAATGTATTCCAATGAGTAAATGAAATTGCTCGGCTTCAACTACAGCCTTTCTATTAAAGGGGATGGGTTGTTTATAACAGCGAATTTTCACAATATTTTCATCTACTTTATAGTGATGCTTGCAGTATCATAACGATATATCATAATATATATAACGATATTCGACTACAAAAATAAGACTTCATTCAATTTCCCTACGTTTGCTGTTTTTCTCGATTTCGTAGTACCATTATTTCTAATTTCATTTTGCAAATGAAATAAGCACTTTAAGCGATGAATTGAACTTTACATGCATTTCTGACTCAGCTGTATCCTGAATCGGGCAAAGAAAAAGTAGCATATTATCTGTGCAGGGAACAAATTCAACGATCTCTAAAATTTGAAAGCTGTGCAACTTTTGGTTCCCGAATTTCAGGCGAAAATACATACATACATACGTTCTAATTTATTTATAAGAAAGATAGGAAGGTATTAAATGACCTGTAAATAGGTGTAATATTTCAGAGAAAGCACATTATGCAGCCGACTTTGCTAAACTTATATTACTGAGTATATCTTGCGATAGAGAATAAGTTTTCGGTTCGACCGGTCCTAGCTTATATTTCCCTCATTTTCCTCGTATTTTCTATAGACGCAATGTTCACGGATGGCCTTATAAAAACCGCTCTGCCCTGCAGGCATTTTCTCCTAATTTATTTGAGAAAATTAAATTAAGTTTTAATCTTTTCTGGTCCGATGCTTGTCCGACGAAATGGATATTCCAAATTCATTTCTCATCAAATAAAAGATAAATGCTTTTGAGCTCTTGATATGAAACTCCTTACGTGCATGTAAACGTAACATGAAAATGAAGGATCATATGGCTGAGACTGCTTGATGGAAAAGTCATCTAAAACCAATTAAGGATTCGCCCTCAGGAATCAGCAAATAAAGCATCTTTACAAGAGATATTTTAGAATAAATGCGTTATGTTTATCTTAAGCTTGGGGTTTCAGTTTCGTCCTGTGATACTCCACGTTGTTTTGCATACTTGTGAAAACGCTTTTACTTTAAAATGGATACCTTGAATTATTTTAACATTTTCTCTCCGTGAATATCAATCCAACCTGCAACACTAACAAGGGGAGCATCAGTCTTGTGTAACGGGGATTTGCTGGAGACTTTCAGGGTAGGTTCCCTGCTCTAAAATAACAAATACTTCATCGACTTTTGACACCAACGATCCTTTGTTAGTGCAAAATTGGCATTAGAAAATCGAAACCACGGTTTAGGCAACCACGAAATACCATGGCTCTCGCGAAAATTTCCATGTAGGAAAATATTTTCTGTCATTATTTTTGACAAATTACACATATCTTCGCCATTAAATTTACCTTCTAACCTGCGAGATATTATTAACCGTTTTAGTTAACATTTGTTCAAATATAAGTTAGATCCCTAATCTATTATGTATAGACGGCACTCAGCCACACGTACAGCGCATTGCCGTCCACAAGCGTTATTTGGCTTGGCCTTTTTTAATGTCGTAATGGCTGCAACAGAGAATTACTACAAAAAGTGAGATTTCTATCTATTATAGGGTCGATTCTAGAACTCCTCATTTTTTCCTTAAGAATGCATTTTGTGGATTTTCATAAATATTTTTATAGTTCTTCCCGGGACGGTAGAGAGTTTAGAATCTAGATTCTGTTGGTAGTTGTGCGTTTCTAAAATAACGGAAAGTGATTGTATTTCTTACAATATGGTCTTGAGGTCGACGACAAGCCAATACGATATTCTCCCATAAGAAATGTATCGAGGAGAATTTAAGAAATTATTTTAAAGCGGTTTCATATATGATAGAAGTTTGCTACTTGATATGGCGATTTCATTAGGTAAAGTGATTACCCATTAGCCCCCAATACTTGAATACTCGTAAATACTGTTGCAAAAAATAACAGTATCTCTTACTAGCAAGCTATAATATGCAGCATCCATTTCTTTTGGTCGTCTTTGAATTTTGACTGATCATGTACCTGAGCGGGTACCAACAAAAACCAGTGAACACGTTTTGTTAGCTGGATAATATATACATTAATCGAGTATTGGTTCTTCCTCTCCCAAAGGGAGCTATCAGAAGCTATTCTGCAAGAACAGTGCGAAGGAGAAGGGGCTCCTTAATGCTGAGAAGGAAAGACACCATTTATCGTTGGGACAGAGATATTATTTAAGGTGGATCTTAAGTAGATTAACTGAGAAATGGACTCATGATAGATTTTTGAAGCAAGGGCTTAACGCGAAAACTTCACAACCAAAACTCTGCAGCAGTGGGCTATGGTTGCGGCTTTTCAATTCCTTTCGAATGAATTCAAATATTCCGCGTCACAGTCTTTGGTAGATCGTTTTAAAAGAAGCCAAAGAATACAGCGCCTTGCCACCAATTATGTCGCAAGGAGGAGTATATAAAAAAATGATGTAATTCTTGCAGCGTAGAACTTTAAAAAATTAACCAGTCTGTTAATTGAAAGGTTCGATCCAGCCTACGTGATCAATACAGATCAAACAGGATGCGATTACAGTATCAATGTTCGTGAAACCTTATCGTTCCAGGGAGAAGAAAGAACAGAGGTATTTTAGTAAGTATCGATAGGATATCCCATTCCTATACCGCGCAGTACGCAATGACTTTATCTGGAAAATTATTGCCGAAGGTGTATTTTTGTATCCAGGAGAGTACTGGCACATTCGGCCCGAGGATTAAAGAGGAAGTTAAAAAGCTGAATTAATTAAAAATGTTTATGTAACATGCTCCAAGTCTGGCAAGCTCACATCAGCATAAAGAGTTTTTGAGCAAGGTTTTCAATGATTATGTCCGAAAAAATTAATTTTTATTAACGGTAGACCCTTGTGGAGGTCTAACGAATTTAGCGGTTCCATATGAAGTCTTTTTAAACGAAGAACGCCTTCCTGCATGCACATTAAAATAATACCACCAAAATGTACGTCAATATGTCAGCCGTGTGATGTTTATTTTTTTCGGCAAGTAAAAACATTCATTAAAAATACAAAACGCTCCAGCAAATATGAGAGAATGGGAGTTGAGTAGACGGGAAGACGCAATCCGTATCCATGGATTGGTGCATGACCAGCTATCGGCCCCTGTATTCAATGATATGTTGCAGTATTCACGGTTTTTCTCCATGTTATCTAAAATTAGACCCTCATTTCTTTATGTTAATATAGTTTGCTTTTCAAACGAAAACTTTGAAAAAATATTCATACAATGCAACATCCTTCCTGTAATGCGCTTGGTGTCAGAAATGTCTATTTCAATTGTTTAAATGATTTCAAATCTTACCAGGTATTTCTTACGGAGGAACGGCACGCGCTGTTGCAACTTCTGCATAGTGGAAGTAAGTTGGTCAAAACTGACTTTGAAAACTATCAGCACACAGTAAAAGTAATTTCGGGCCGCATATTGCGATTAAATTAAGGTTAATTGCTCTCATAACTGAAGAAAAACTAGAAAGTGATATTTTCAAGAAAATTTTGAATAAGTTGCGGTTTTCTTTGAATCGATGACTTTGCGTCTACTTTTCGAGTGTCTTTAAGACTCTTTATTGGTATCAATATCCGCTGTATTTCATCCAATTTCCATAAATTCTGTTATTTTTCCTGTTAAAAATTTTGGAAACGATTTCGTGGGGAATACCGTTAGAGTTTTCGAGGATATGCATCGAGAAATGTAGTCGCCACCTACTTTTCGTTACATTTCTGTAGGAGAAACTTTTCATCGAGAAAGTTGCAGAGAAAATAGTTAATCTATTTTATGTGTAAATCTAAATCCTCTTAAGTTCATAGAAAACGGGTAAGGGTGATCTAGCGTAAGATAGTGTGCACCCAGGAAAAATCCTAAGGATGAATGGCCTTGAAAAAAAGTCTGACGGGACTGGCTTGGGTCTGTCGGGATATCTCAACGGACAGAAAGACAGACCGGCAATGGGGAGACCCGGATTCGATTCCTGGTCTCGTCAGACTTTTTTTCAAGTTCATTCTTCCTTGGAATCCTCTAAGTTGATTGACGACGTCAGAAAAGGATTTTATATTTCGGAGGTAATGTAGACCTTGGTACACGCGAAATTGATTGGAGCGGCTAAGACTGTTAAGAAGCCATCCGTCTACTTTTTTGATCACTTGTAATGATCTCATTGATTTATTTGTTTATTGATTATTCAACGATTATCAACGATTGCCCACTTGGCTATCCGGGACCCCAATTTTGAACCAAATGGGGAGAATCCCGATTTATAGCAGATTTACATGTTTATCTCAATTTCTTAGTAAATGAAATGTATCTGGAGATCTATTTACATGCGAGATTCGAGATCCGTCTGGAAATATCCTTAATTTTTCTTAAATTTTTGTTTTCTCTATAGTTTTGTTTTGCAATTGTTCGACCGCATACAAGTGTTTCTTTCTTTCCTTGGGATTGTGATACAAAAGCTGGAAAGTATTCAAGTGAAGTTAAATAAAGTTAATATAAGTCGAAATTGTAATAAATATTTATGATTTAAATTAAAGCGAACTAGGGTGTGACAGAGTGTCGTTTAAGACTAAGAAATTGTCTACAGAAAATAGGTTTATGGCAGATTTCGGAGTCGGTTCTCTCTCTAGGAGGAAATCGAATGCATATTGTGGGGAAAGGGAAGTACTAACACGAAAACGAGGGTAAGGAAATTATTACGCATGGGAGACTCTGAACATTGGGTAATAAGCACGTGGAGATCAGACGCGTTAAGTCCATGTCTATGTTTATGTGAATACCCTGCAAACCGCCTTTGGGCGTGTGGCAGGGGGTGCATGCAGCTTGACTATTTCCCTAATCCATTACTTTCGCGTATCGTTCCCTGAAAAAATGAGTTCATGAATCGATTCGTTCCAGCATCTATTTCCCTGATCTTTCTCGCAGTATCAGTAACATGGTGGACGCATTATATCTGAAACATCATCTCTAAACGTGCTTACTCTGAATTCATCCAGTAAATTAATCCTTTATTTAAATCTTCTAATTTCTAAATATTCCCATCCTGCGTCCCAAAGCATCTGTGTAACACTCACCGATTTATCGTACCAGTTAGCGTACTAAATGGTTATAACATAATAATGGTAAATGACATGATGAATGGCAGCACTTTTAAGTATAAGGATAAGGATCGTCGTTTGGACTGTCGTTAGTTCTAAATTGTAAGGTAAAAAGAATTAATTTTAGAATTATTGGAATATTATCTATTTATATCTCCGTTTAATTTCACTGTATAGCAATAATCACATCAAGGATAATTTATAAATATATGCTATTAAAACACATTTTTAAGTAGATATCGAATTCAGAGATGGGTAAAAATTTTTTAAACAAGAAGTTAACTACAGAGCAATGGCTACATTTAACTATAACTGCCAGTCATCGCACCATTTCATAATTTTATCTGAGTCATTCGACATGGTTAATCTATCCTTTAAACTCTCTATTCCCCTGTAAAGTCCATAAAGGAGTCAAGGAGTTGGAGCGTTACAGAAAAAACAAGTAAACAAAGACTACAGACCACACGAGCAAACCCGCAGCCGGAACTTTCGTCCGCGGAGATTTGGTCCGCTACGATTTGGTCCCACGACAATTTGGTCCGCTACGATTTGGTCCCATGACAATTTGGTCCGCTACGATTTGGTCCCACGACAATTTGGTCCCGCGACGATTTGGTCCGCGCCGATTTGGTCCGCGGCGACTGGGTGCTACGATGATTTAGTAACGACACGCGATAAATTGGTTGTTGGGCAAGGCTGAGATTTCTCGTAATTAATTGTTATTGTTGTTTCTGGATAGAATGCAATAGTTTTGTTAGTATTTAACCTTTTGTTAAACAATAATTAGAAGTATGCCTTACTGGAATCGGAGCGTGCAATAGGGGAGGAAAACAGTTATCCGTGCGTAAAAATATGACAAAAGTATTGTTTATGTATAAATTAATTGATACGCAAGGTATACGAATCCCGAGATAATTGAGTGTTGTTTCAGAGATAAATAACGAAGAGAGGAAATCGGCATAGATGATTTATTTGAATGGCGTTCAGGAAGAGAGACTGCAAATAACCATAGAAATTTACAATAACAAATTTATGTTCCTAAAAGGATATTTTTCATGTCGAAATCATTGAGAGAAGAGGTGGAGAGTAGACAATTTCAGGACGGTGACGTGAGGAAGGGACGGTGAGGAAATTTTCATTTATAATAATTATTGAAATGAACGTAATTGGAATTATCTTCCTGTTACAATCAAACCAATTGCTCTTAGTCATATCTTGACAGAATAAATATATTAAGATCTGTTTCCCCTTTTCATTGAAGATATACAGTTAAGATTACTTCCAAGGATTTTGATATGAACGATTACCTTTTAGCCTCATACATTTGTTAATGTTTATTTCTCAGAAATTCCAGATAAGAAAGGGCGATGCTGGTAATGAAACCCAAACTTCCTCCAACCAATTCCATTATACATATATTTATTGCATTACGCATTGTTTATTCGTAATCTGTAGAACGGTACGAGTGGTTTGATACCCATTAACTACCTATTCACACACATATGTAGCATACTTCCCTCCCCCACCTCCTCCGCCTTACAAATAACCTATTCCGTTTGTCCATTTGAGTAATCTTTATGTAATTGCCAGGAGATTCATTGCAAACGTCACCTATTGCACGCTCCGACTCCAGTAAGGCATACTTCTAATTATTGTTTAACGAAAGGTTAAATACTAACAAAACTATTGCATTCTATCCAGAAACAACAATAACAATTAATTACGAGAAATCTCAGCCTTGCCCAACAACCAATTTATCACGTGTCGTTACTAAATCATCGTAGCACTCAGTCGCCGCGGACCAAATCGTCGCCGACCAAATCGTCGCGGGACCAAATTGTCGTGGGACCAAATCGTAGCGGACCAAATCTCCGCGGACCAAAATTCCGGGTGCCGTTGAATTACAATACACAAGTTTTGAAGGTATATAATGATAATCTTGGGACAGGAAGGCAATCAATATTTCAGGATATCCTTTGGAGTTCGTGAGACGACATAAATACCTAGGAGTTACAATCACTAGTAGGTTTTCCTTCGAAGAGCATATTCGAAGCGTAGGAAGAAAGGCGAATGGGATGCAAAGGTTATCCGGAAGGATTCTGAGGGGATGTTCATCTAGAGTGAAGGAAATACCATTTTTTTCCCTATATTGACCTCTCCTCGAGCATTGCTATGTAATTTCCTTTAAATAGGGATTCAGAGGAATATTCGTACGACTATTCCTCGTAATTTCCATCCAAAATTGCATAAACATTAAGTTCGAAGAATAATATTAGCATCCTCTTTCTGTACTTCGATCTGTGCCGTCCTCGTCTCTTTCTTTCATCTTTCTTCATCATCGCTGTTTTCCAACTCCTTACGAATATTTCTCACTTCATATACTTCCTCCCGTCTAAGGAAAAACGAGGAAGTGTTTGAGAGAAAAGAAGTCTTGAGAATTTGCCTTTAATATTTTATCTCTCTTGGCCTCTCCGGCGGAGGAAAAAGACGCAAGTTCTGATTGGTCAGTTCACATCTCGGAAATAACCTTGAAGAAACGAGAGGCAGGTTTCATCAGAGTAATATTTTTCTTCTGGGATTCTTTTGTTTCCTTTCGATGCTTTGAAAAGCTGAAATATTATTTAATACATTATCTCAAATAATTACGCGGCATCTTCAGGCTCTCCATAAATTTTCTTATCTCGTAATTTATGATTAAAGAGATGAGAAATATACTGGGAAGTATCAGCGTAGGAATATATGTCGGATAAACGATACTCAGAAATTAAAATGTTTTGAGTGTACTGACTGTCTAAAGAGACACCTAAACCAAGAAGAAGACTAAAGGACCAATGGAACAGAAACATCATCGAGTATTTAGGGGTAACATGGCAACGAGAAGCTCAGAATAGAGAGAATTGGAAAGCGCTTGGGGAGGCCTACATCCGACGTCGGATTAGGCCAAATAGTGAGTGGCACTCATTCATTCACCATCCGGCAGTGAAACAGCCTGGTGAATCACTGTCTTTTACCCTCCAGGCGCAAATGCAATTTATCATGATAATCTTCTGTAATGAAAATTTATCCGGACGTAAAAGCACCACCCATTCGGATGTCCGGGAGGTGGTGGCATTACAGAGGTCCATCATGAAGAAAAGAAATAACCCCCTACACTTTGCAACGTACAACTTCCGCAGCTTTTAGAGTGAAGATCGACTCCTGGAACTACTAAATGAAGCAGAGAATATAAAATGGGATGTCATCGGACTCAGTGAAGTAAGAAGAAAATCAGAAGAACTGGTTACGCTCAAGGAAGAGCATATTTTCTATTATAGGGGAACAAAGGATGGAAGACTTGGAGGAGTTGACTTCTTGATCAACAAGGGAAAAATATGGTGGAGAAAATAGAAAGTGTAGCTGACAGAATATGTTAGTTCATCCTAATGATAAATAAGCGTTACTTTGTTCAGATCATCCAAGTTTATGCACCAACAGCAGAAAGCAGCGAAGAGGAAATTGAAAATTTCTACCAGACTCTCGGTAAGGAACATGACAAGGAAGATCACTATTATAAAATCATCATGGGCGATTTTAACGCTCGTGTAGGTCAGCAGGAAGCAGATGATACTGTCACAGGAAAACATGGACTAGGCTAGAGAAATGAACGAGGTCACCGCTTGGTAGAGTTTGCAGAGTGCACCAATATGTACATAAAGAATACATATTTCAAGAAGAATCCTACAAGGACGTGGACTTGGAGAGGTCCTAATGGAGTAAAAAACGAAATAGACTACATATTGTAAACAAACTCTATACAGTTAATAATTGTGAGGTACTAAACAACTTCAACACAGGAAGTGACCACAGGATTGTTAGATGCAGGATGCTCAACGTCAGAATGGAGCGCAAGAAGTTGGTCTCAAGCAGGAGACAGGTGGTAAGTATTGTAAAATTGGAAGAAAATCGGAAAGAGTTCCAGCTGAAACTTCGAAATAGGTTTTCAGCACTTCAAGAAGTAGAACTGGAAGCCAAAGTCATGGAAGTCGTGAAGATAGTGGAAGAAGAAGTAGCTAGCACACCAAAAAGACCAAAAGATAAAAAGTTTAGCGACAGAACCAGGAAAATGATGAAACAGCGAAAGCAACTGAAGCACTCAGACTTGCCAAAGGAAAATATCGAATATGTCAAGCTATGCAAGTCTATCAGAGTGGCGATGAAGGAGGAGGTAAGGAATTTTAACGAAAGAATTGTACAAGAAGCTATAGAGAACAACAAGAGTATGAAGAGGGTCAGACGACGACTAGCAATGGGAAAAAAACAAATCTTGGTCGTCCAGAAAAAATATGGCACAACAACTTCCAAAAGACAAGCAATACTGAGGGCAGTAACCGAATACTTCACCAACTTATACAAGAATACAGAAAATGTTAAAGAGGAAAACCAAGAAGAAACACAAAACTCAGAAAATCCCCCCTCTATTCTCCCAGAAGAATTAACAGAGGCCATCAGGAAGATGAAGAATGGAAAGGCAGGAGGAGCTGATGGAGTTTTAGCAGAATATCTGAAACTTG
>KZ308546.1:139142-159778 GCA_000376725.2 Ladona fulva
TATATATATATAAGTATACCACGTGCTGTCATTTAGAGTATGGCCGAAGGTGAATGTTCTACAAGAATATTTCCATAACAGCTGTACTGCCGAAGTCACATTTCAAATAAATGTACGACAACAACTTAGAGGTTTCGACTTTTGGAAATCTTATTTTTCAACCCTCACAAAAGCCATAAACATGCGGATAGTAATAAAATATTACCAAGGCTATGATATCAATATCCTTTATAGCTTTTTCTTAGAATCGCCCCGGGTACCCTGTAAAGCTGGAAAGTTCAGCGAAATATATCTTGAACAAGTGACAGTACGTCCTTAGATGCAGCCGATTTCTGTATCCTCCCTGTCACATAGGAATTCTGATACTGCGAGAAAGAATAAGAGAAATAGATGCTAGAGCTAGTGGCCACAACAATTCCTTTTTCCGCGAACGGTCATCACCATCAGCCTTCAATCCGTGGATTGGTTTGTCTTCATCGCTCTGCCTTCCGCTTTATTTCTGCAGCGTCATTCATAATGTAGCATAGATTGCAGTCTCGGCCTTCCTTTGCGTCTTCTTCCCTCGTAGCCTTCCAGTATAGTTTTCACAATTCCCTCGCAGAATATAACCGATATGTTCGCACCTTCTTTTCACGATCCCATATTCTTTCTCCGATTCTATAGAGAATCTCGTCATTTCTAGCCTTATCGACCCACGGTTTTCTCAACATTCTCCTAAAACACCACATTTCGAATGATTCAATACGTTTCTTTTCTTTTTACTGTCCATTTCTCGCAGCCATATAGTGCTAAGCTCTATATGTAAGTATTTAGGAACC
Organism: Ladona fulva; assembly: GCA_000376725.2. Classification (NCBI taxonomy): domain Eukaryota; kingdom Metazoa; phylum Arthropoda; class Insecta; order Odonata; family Libellulidae; genus Ladona; species Ladona fulva. Next base: position 139,961 of record KZ308546.1, read on the forward strand.
TTATTCTAGTTTTCAGGTTGGTTTCTTTTGCAGTCAGCGACTTATATTTATTATTAAACGCGCCCTTTGCTCGCCAGTTCTACTTTAAATATCTCTCCATCCTTAATGATCTTGCTACCCAGGATTGAAGAAGAACGGTACGCGAGGGTAATAAAATTAGGGAAGTAGAAGGATTGTGCATGCACCCCCTGCCACACGCCGAAAGGCGGCTTGCAGGGTATTTACATGGGCATAGACTTTGGAAGCACTAAATTAAGCCAATATTGAAGCATAGGTTCAAAGGAACACTTTCCGGATGAGGGAGTGCTTTCCCGGAATTTCGACAAATGTCGTGAGTTTCCCTTTAATTGGATTGCGACGCTGCCCGTGCTTGCCCTTCATTCCGATCCGAACTTTGATGCAATCATTTTACAGTTTTGTTCGGCAGTTGTATTTCTCATCGCGGTTAGAATATTGTGGTGAAATATATTGGATGAGATGGAAGAACCGAATTACAAAGTGTCAGCACTTGAAATAACGATGGAAATAGAATACTTTCGAGAGCGCTTCCGCTTTTTTAATCTCTTTTTTAAACGAGACCTGTAAATAACTGCGCACGTGCAGGTCAATTCCATCGGAATTTAATTGGAGCTGCCTGTTTCACTTATCTGTGATTTTCAAGCACTCGAATGTTTGGACGCTTTCCTATTTCGAATAACGCTGCGCTCTATACTTGTTGAAATATTTCTAATTTATATTTTAACGGCCTTTCTTTGTGAAAATGAGGGTCATTTTGAAAAGCTTTTGCACTTTTATAGCATTGGATTCCCCCTATAGATTTCAAGGGTAAATTGGATATTAAATGGTTATTAAAGATATTTTTATTTATGAACATAATGAATTCATTTCAATTATCTATCCGCATGCAACGGATTTTTGCATCTCAGCATGTTTAGATTCAATGAATATAGAGGTTTAAAGATGGAATTCCATTATAAAATTTCGCATTCTTACTAAATATAGAACATTTTTAAAATTTACTTTTCATAGAATTTTACTAGGCTCTTTACTGTACTCTATTTAATTCGTTTCACATTTTATTTTTAGTGTAGGTATCATTTGTAGTATTTGTTATTGTTACCATGTTTTAATTTCAAGAACATGCCAATAGTATTTGTTTTGACATGATGTATTCATTAATCTCAGTAGTTTTGTGTAGGTTTCACATTTCACATCTCTCTACTTTTTGGGTGTTTCTCTGCAAAGGATATTTTTCTTAAGCTTCAATTAGGCTTGTATCCACGGCTAAGCTTAATGCGTAAGTTAAACTTGTACGTAAAATTAAGGCGGAAACGAGTTGCATTATAGCGAATATTTGACTAAATAAATAGGAGTACTGGGGGATGCCCTACTTAACAAATAAATCAATGTAGATTGAACAATATTTTAGCAGAAAATTTGTTTAATAACATAAATACATGCTTCAGTTTTGTGAGAAATATTAATTTAGCAGAAAAGACATTATTTTATATCTATTTTAGAAAAAAAAACAAATATTATTTTTTGCCATATCTCCCAGCCTGTCCGGAGAAGAAACCATAATTAGGAAAAAATATGGCGCAAATAAATAATCATAAGAAAATATTTATTTATAGTCTCTGAAAAACTCATTTACTTAAACACCTAAAGAACTAGTTTTTCCTTCCTCCTGCAAATGCGCGGTAATACTTTTCCGTACTCTCGAGGCACTCTCACAAGTTATTTCACTCTTATGCTCTTTAATATTCCCTGTGTTCTCCTTGATCATTGGCTTAGACAACTTATGTGACAACTGGGGCATCTCTCCTGGGGCACAGCGGGCTAGCAAGAAGCGAAAAATAATTGTTTTTACAGTGAGGACTTTAAAACTTTGCATGGCTACTCTCGAATAGATTCTGCGTACAACTATGCAAGTCATTTAAGTTTACTTCTACGCACACACATTCACAATGATACAGTAGGTCAAACTTGATCAAGTTTTGTGAAAAATGCAGCTCTTCGAATTTTTGCGAAATTCTTCAACTTCAAGCTGATGCTGAACCCAAATGAGAATACTCGTCCGATCAAACATTATGCCATGCCATAAATTAGTTCCTTAACCTTTATCATAGTCGATCTTAATAGATGGACACGGGATAGCTTGTATGTACCACGTTATTCTTTGAAGCGTTTTGAAAATGAGCCTGAAACAAAATCTTGCGACTGTTCGCAACGCCAATAATAAAACGGACTTTTCGACATCGCTACAAGGGCCAAATCCGCGCCGGATTAAACCTAATGATAAATTGGTCATAAGATGAAAAAGAATCGTATCGATTGTGTGGGCCTTTATTTAGTGGTTTTCATAACAACAAAGAGCAAGTAGACTATTTATTTATACAAAACCACAGGAAGCAGCAAAAAAAATCGTCCCACGCATCGAAACCAGAGTCATGCTGTTTGCTATTTTTTGTGGTTTGTATAAAAAATATCAATACAGTGAACCTGCTCTTTGTTGAAAGGGAATCGAATTTGTTGCGGTTCTGCTTTCAATCGCATTGATTGAAATTTAACGTGAAACGTCGTTCGATTTTCGGATTATCGTTTTTCAGATGAGAATGAAATTCTATGCGAGATAACTTTATAAATTAATTCCGAATGAAATTTCAACGTATCTTCGATTCTTTGTCGCAGATTGAAAGCGAAATGTCACCTCAATCTCCTTTTTTGCCTTCCTGGAATCAGTGGGATCTTCCATTCCTCGATTTCTCCATTTGGGAAAGCGTATTTACGTCTTTTGCGACGGTTTGCATTTGTATTTATGACGTTCGACCACCGTCGAAGACGAATATTTTTTAATTTTAGCGTTATTACTCGTTTAAAGTTACCTTTTGAATTTTAATAAAGAAAAAAGGCCTGCATCGAAACGCAAGATGAACTTAAGATGTGTAGAAAACTCTCTCTATTTTTATAAAAATTAATAATAATGATGTATTTATTTCACTCTTATAAAAGATACATGCTTAAGAATTGTTTAACAAAAACAAGTAGTGAAATTTAGGCATAACAAGAGAAAGCCTTTTATAGGGATTATCGTCACCTTAATTAAAAAGGAACGTGTTTTTTGGAACATATTTAAAAAAAGATTTTTACTCAAATTACTTAGAGGAACGGAATATATGCAAACAATCTATAAGAGAAAATACAATATAATGTTAAGAAAGAAGACAAAAAATAAAAAAGAATATAGTTACTTTAAATAACTACTATGTCGTTTTGCAAAAATAGCCATTCCTTCAGTTTACAAATAAGTACACTTTCATTGGGTGGAGAAGAGATATTTTTGGAAAATAAAGAGAACAACTTGGGTGCTGTGTAGGAATAAAATTGCTTGGATACCTGTAAGTTTGGTTTGGGGATTACAAAACAAAAAGTTCTTCTTAAACTATATACAAGCAAAGAAGGCTTATTAACATGTCCACCGCGATTACAAAAGACCCTCCAAACCTTGTATGCAAAGAGATATTTAAGTGGTAGAACTTTTAAATTATTATATAACGGAAAAGATTACTCCATTCCTGAAGAGTGCCTCATTACTCTAATTAATTTTGAATATTTTATGAAACGTTTATTAGAATGAGAAGCACCACCCCAACACCCTATATTATATTGTAACCTGGGATGAAAAAAGGTATAATAAGGCGGCTTGCATCACAGATATAGGACAGACATATTTGAGAAAGTAAAATTGCTTTAAGACAGACATTTGAGACGTTGCGGTTCCTGGATAGCCCAGTGGGTGACGCGTTCGCCGTCGGTGAAGGACTCGCGATGGGAGAGTGCGAAATGACCTTAATTGTCGATACACTTAAAAAAAATACTATTACGAGATTACATTCATCCATTTCACTACTGCCATTCTCTCTGATATTGTATATGCTTCCGTATCTTAAATCTCAATAGAAATCCATGTCCTCATGTGGCGCGTATATTTACCGTAGATTTTTCTGTTTTCACCTTTCCATAAGTCTCTATGGAAAGAATTCCCAAACATTTTGGTTCCAGATTCCTATGGTTACTATTGGCCAATATAAGAAGTGATAGTAGTAGTTTCAAAAGACTTTGACAGCTGAGGTCATTTCGCATGTTGGCCCCCACCGGGAACTCTTTCACGAAAGACGATCGCGTTACCCACGTGGCTATTCGGTAGAGTAATAAGAAATAAAGTTTATTAAAGTTAGGCACAAGTATTCTTTTTTTAATTTGGAAATAAATAAACTCATATTTTTGAATGGATTAATCCTTGACTATTCAGAACTCGATAATATGTTAAATAAAATAACTATGTGATAAATCATAAAAAAGTTCCAACATGGAATAGCAGAGAAAATTTTCCAAATAGTTCCAACATTGAATAGTATAGAACTATGCTTTAACGGACAAATTTGGAGTATTTTAACACTGTGTTATTACTATTGAACTACTATGTTTAGACAATCCCCAGGGGGTTTCATCTGGCAGGGAACCCCTGCTTCATGGCTATCATCGTGATCGATTCTATTAACATTTCCTGCATTCCGAACACAAACATTTCGTGAATATGAGGAAGTCTGGCTGAAATAGATTTTAACTTTTAACATTTCAATGAAACTGACATTAATTGAGTGAATGGCTATTTGATTGAATTTTCTATTTCAGTATATTCAATGCCATTTATATTTATTCATGTGGAATTAAAAAGGCCTGGTATTTCTTAAATTACCAATTATTCGCGAGCACCGAAGACGCAATCTGCCAACTGCTCTTTTAATCACAATAAACAGGTAATATTTACCCTTCGTGTACCCATGCTCTTTGGAGATCAATTTGGATTCAGGAAAGAGAGAGGAAATGGCTGTCCTAACACGAATATTAATGCAGTGAAATTTTAGTTTTTTTCCGCAATGGAAAGTCCCGACCTGCTAAAAAGGAATTTGCTTATATCTGCTATATTAAATCTGTTCTTCTCTAGAAATCTGCTCACTTCTCTAGAAATTTTAAACTTAACCTTAAATTTAAAAACGGCTTAAAGTCATGGTCATGATTAAGTATTATTTTAGTATTAAGATTATATATAGATTATAAGAATAGATTCAGTATTAAGGAAAAGAGCTGATTAGCTCTTTTCCTTAATACTGAATTTGTAAGAAAACTATTAGAATGATTCGCAGGTTTTTCACACAACCCTTCTTGGGGGCGTTTTCTGCTACGGTGTGTTCTACGGTTTTAATCCCAGAAACAATTTTCTGTGCACTTCTGTGGACATTTTTCAAGCTATATCTTTCATACTTCATATGACGAAGAGTTTGATTCAAGAAGAGACTTGATAGTCTCAATCCCACCAGAATTGATTATTATTATTAATTATTATCATCATTATTGAAAAAGTTGCAATATGAAACTACTCCGTGGCTCCATGGCAACCGTATACGTAATTATACATCATTAATCGATCGTAACTGAACAATAGTAACCCCTTTGAAATTAAATTGATCATTATTAAGTAAATTAGTTAATTACGAAAATTTAATAAGTATGGTATGGTCTAGTAAAAATAGTTTATACTCTCTATGGAGTGTTTTGATTCTTTTAATAAGTATATTTAGGAACAAGGAAAAGTCAGAACATTTACCAACCAAAATATTTATCATAGACGTCCATGGTGGACCTTCATCAGGTCCACTTGATGGTGACTCCATGAGTCGAAACCACGGTGGTTTCTAATAAATATTGCGATTGGTAAAGTTCTGACTTTTTCTTGTTCCTTCAAGGAGTCCTACCACGAAGTCACGGCCAAAGCAGTTGATTTTAATATTAAATTTAGTAGATCGTTCAAGCTAAATCCCCTGGAAATTCATATTCAAAGAACTTTTGAAAACAGAAATGACGATGTAACCTGTAAATATTATATGGTCATTTCAGTTTAATTTAATATGACCTCTCCGGGTGTCGTTTATCTACATATCACCCATTAATTTGTTTCGTATGCATGCTGAATACAGTTCCAGGCTCAATTTGCATGAAAATTGTTTGAATGAATGGTCTCCTTAGACCCCAACTAACCTCCTCCTTTCATAGAACATACATCTACATAAATACCCCGCAAGCCGCCTTTCGGCGTGTGGCAGGGGGTTTAAACACCAATCATTCGAGTTACGTATCTCTTTAGCTTATTGTTATCGCGTATCGTTCGCGGAAAGAATGAGTCCTTAAAACGACTTGTCCTCGCATCTATATTTTATTTTACGCTCATTGTCGGATCGGCCGAAGTAGCAGAAGGGGGTCGCATAATACCAATTACGTCTTCTCCAAATGTAATTTCTCTGAATTTATGAAGTAATCGCAGGCGAGATTCTAATTCCCTTATTTCAAGGACTCCCAACCTGCGTTTAAGAGCATTTTTGTAACGCTTGCTTTTCTATCGTAGCACTGTTTAAGAAATCGTATCGGCTTGCGCTGTACTTTATCGATTTCGCGAGTATACGTTTCATCCGCTGGGTCCCATATACTCGCCGCGTATTCTAGATGGGGCCTAACTAAGCTGAAATAATATCGCTTTCTAACCTTTTCATCGCATTCAACCACAATGCACTTTTTAAACCGAGCTTTAATTACCGCAGATTTTTCGAAAATATAAATATTCCTTAGGAGATTAGCTAAATTTGGGAATGCTTTACCTCGTGAAAGGCCATCAAAATGGAATAGAAAGGGAATTCCCATTACAAGTATTACAAGTACAAATACAATATTTTTTATTCCGAACTTATATTATCGAGACATAGTAAACAAGGAGAATCCATCACGTGATCGGAGAAGTGTTTAGAGAAAGTCTGAAATAATTCCGAATTAGATTAGCGGGGTTGCGAAAGTATTTGAACTGCCGCTGGTCTGTCTTTCCGCTCATTCGCTTGTTTTCAATGAACGGAATCGATTCGTTCGAGTGGAGGAAAGATCCCTATTCGTGTTTACTTCGTTGAAAAAACTCGTGTTATGCTAACTATCCAATTACTGAAATACTCAACCGAAACGGCGTATTCATCCTTAGTGAGAGAGATATTGCTTGGTTTTCGACCTCAATTTCATCATTTTGTTTTACGCTGATATTAGCTTTTAGCGGAGATCAATATGAAAATGCCTTGTGATTAGCAAGTCGTATTAGTATTTTTCTATGATTTTCAGTTCTTGTAAATAGAGCAAGTCTGCAGCTTAATTACATTCGTAACTACGTACGGTTTTTAGAAATCTGTATGCATTCCTGTTTAAAATATTATAGTATATTCATATTTATACAAAATTCTGAGGTTTAAATGGAAAATAGGACTATCTGGTCAAAATTTTGCTCTAATACGAAATACGTTCCTATGCAATCAACCCGTTGAATTTCTGCCCCTGCCGTTGCACCAATCTCGGTTTCAGTCGCCTAAAAATGGAAAATTTTGCCTTAATCAAGACGTCGATATTGTTTTGCATTATATTGCACGTACCGTACTGTAAGCGAGTATGTTTTTTAAGGGAAAAAGTCTTCGCGTGAGAAGCACAGCGGTATTATGCGAGCTGAGCAATTCCCAAAAAAACTAAGATTTTTTGGCAATTTTTCTATTTTTGCTCAATATCTCCTAAACTAAGTATCCTACAGAAAAATGATAGAATTAATTTTACAGATGTTCTACATTTAAGCCTAAAACAGGATCCGTATGTTCAGAACTTTCCAAGGCATGGCTCTTCGAGCATTGGCCGGCCGTCTTTTACTAAAACAATTCACGTAAAAATTTTCGTTCGATAGTGTATCTGAACAGATTGGGAAAAGTATTCATCCTATGAGGAAACTTATGGGAATTGAAATAGTTGCAAATATGCATAGCTTTAATTTTAATTCCTAAAAACGATCACGGGCTCAATAGTTTCTTTGAAAAGGGCATACAACAAATAATTTACAAAACTGGATTTTTGGAAGAAATCAGTAAAACAGTTTTGAGTCCAAAAAATATCAATTAAATACTATGCAAATAAGTCATAAATAAATTTTTCATGATTTGTATAATGACTAAGATTATTATCGCCTCAGGGACGAAAGAGATATAAATTCCTTTTACTCCACGGTCGGAGGAGATTTAAATGGATTAGGGCGAATTGAATGAAAAAAGCAACAAGATGGAATCCCTCTATATTTTGAATTCATTTTTAGCGTACCGATAACGAGACCTTTATTCGCTCTCAGCACTATTTTCCAAATAGAATTCCTTTCACTTTCTTTAGAAATGACGCAAACTCAATCTACGAATAAGCATAGCGACCTATTAATAATTACTCTGGGTGAAAAAATGTCTACGTGATATTCCTCGGTGTCACGTGACCGGCTTGTATCCTTTTCCTTGCCTTGAGATAAACTAGAATCTTTTAAATCGCACTTTAATCTCACCAGTTATCAGAATTCTACTCGGCAGGAAGAGCAACTGAGGCTGATGATGTCATTAAAATTGTGATAAAATAGCAGTGTGTCAAAGATTATGATCAGGATTCAGGATATTATATATCAGAGCTCCTGAATTACTTGATAACAGAAATGGAAGTTTAAGATTTGGGTGTTGAATCATCACTAAGATTTATTTACTCTTCAAATGTCAAGGAATGAAAGTAAATAAAAATAAGGTAGCAAAAAATTCACGTATATTAATCTAGCCATAGAGTGCTATGGTAACACATGCAAAAATCTTATGAAAAACAATGGTTGTAAATGATGGATTTTCGTAAATTTCGTGTATATTATGTAAATTATTATATCGTGAGGATGATGGTTTCGACCCCCTGATGATGACCTAAAGGGTCGAAACTTTTACCCCCTTCTTTCTCTATCATGTGGAAAAAGCCATAAGTTAGATTCTTTGCAAAATTCCATATCCTACAATACAAGTATTTCTCTCTCTATCTTAACAATGAATACATCTTCGCCCGAAATTCGTTCTTACATCCTAAGGACAATCCTTCCCCATTCCCTGTTTCTGTTCCCCCTCTTCCAGATGTGACAACACTCCCCCCCCCCCCCCCCAGACACATTCTTTCCTTTTGCTTTTAAATTGCGCCCAATACCTCGCAATGTACCCGAGGATGGCGTAGTGCGTGAAAACGAGTCGTCAGTTATTTTTCTATTAGGAGATTTGTACAAGTTATTTTGATTTTTGCTGTGAATTTTTGCAATAAATTGTTTTGTTTGATTTAATTCCACCAAATACCTATGGATCAGTTCAAAAGAGTGGATGTAAATAAAATGGTGTATGTAAACTAATCCTTGTCTGAAACAAGCTCCCGGTTATTTGTGCATTTATATTTACTTCTTCAAAATCTTCATAAGCCAAATCATAACTTAATTTACAGAACATTTCTTCAATTTCCATAAAAAGACTTACTATCTATAGATTTTTCGTAAATGTTTATCCATGTGATGCAGACAAATTTCAGATAAATTGAAAGCAAGTTTGAGTATCGCAGGAGATTTTGCGTCTTGTCCGATTATATTTATCATGCAGTTCTGAAAGATTTTATAATATATTGACTGTATGCAGCCCATGATTTCGTTCGCGTCAATCAATCAGAAATGCGAATATATTTCTCATATACCAGTCGCTGTTGTTGACTGCGCCAAATGCCAGGTCTTTAACAAATCATCGCTTATACAATTGCTGTTCAAAACAGAGAATAAGCGAACTGTTAAGGAAGTATTGCCGAACTGAACTCAGAGAACCGATAAAATAAACACAAGTTAGCAGACCAGTGGAATGTAATATCACCCGACCTTTGACCCTCAAATCGCTCTCATTCCTTTCAAAAACACGGCGCTGCGTACGCATTCAAACAGCTGAGCGAACAATTTCGCAATACATGATGATAACCTTTCCGGTTAGGCACTTCGATAGCCTCACTCTTCCTATATAAGCATTCAAATTTATAGTTTATCTCTGCAGAGGAGAGGTACTTTACATCAATATGCTTTTCGTTAGACTTCGACAACTTTTACTTTATTTGTAATGCTTATCGTTAAATTTCCCGTTGTATTTGTGTTTACAGGCCACAACAGTGAGTCAATATTTACAGTTAAGTAGCATTCATAATGTTGTTTAAATTTATTGTATTGTTGCGTGAGCTGTTTATTCGGCTGATGAGGACGCTACGCTGCACGTGGCTGTCTGTCCACTCTATTCAGTACAATATTTTCTAGTTTTTCTATTGCTGTCCTTTAGACATCATCTCATCCGCAGTCCAACCTCTTTCAATTTTTCTTCCTGCATTTTCGAAGAGCAGGAAATTATTTGAGATTTCAGCATTTACGATTACAATATACAGACGCAGGGAAAAATGACCAATTAGAAGTGTTTCTTAATCATCAGTATTTTAAGAAGGAAACAAATACTGATTTGTAGCGGTAAAGGATGCGAGCCTCAGCGGAGGGAGAATCAGAGGAGGGCAGAATAGGAAACATTTTTGGGAGACTTTGGGATATTTTTACCTAAATGAGGTGTAAAATGGAAAAGAATTGCCAAGTACACAATGAAATTTTATGAAGTAATTTTAAATGAATATTTCTTTTATTTTTCGCTTTAAATTTTATCTTTAGAATATTTTAGAGTATGGGTGAGACATGCATTCAGTTATCATGTTGTTATAATTTATTTTCAATTTATAAAACTTCAGTTGAATGTACAATATACGTCACAACTGATGAAATTTACCATCGCTGTGCTGATACGTTCATTGTATTATCTCATAAGCAAACGCGATGGATTTCTGCTTAGCTTAGTATTCTATAATGATTATTATAAGTAATAAATTAGGGTATTAATAGGTTGTGTTTTAATTCATTTTATTGAGTTTGGTGTTTACGAAACCGGATAATTAATCCCGAAAAGTGTTCTTAACGCATAACTCATAGATAAACGCATTGTATAGGTAAACACATTCAATTAGTTTTTCATCTTATGCTTGATTTTATAAATTTTTCTTCGTAGAATATTTTCCTATTATTCTTCACTTATGATCATTTACAAATTGCTTTTGAGAATTAGAGTGAAACATTTAACGGACATTTATAAGGACAGTTAAAATCCTTCGCCATTCAATATTAGATGGAAACGAATTTAATTAACAATAGCTGAAGCGTCTGTTGATTCTCCACGGGGAAAATAGAGATATGATTAAATAAGTAGTCATATTTTACAGAAGAAACATCTGTCATCTTAACTTAGCTCAATAGGACGCATTATCAAATACGAAAATTTTCAAATCAAAGTTCTCATAATCTGGAGCCGAAATACTCAATCGACGACAAAAATATGATTTTATAAAATTTCTTTCATATGAAAACTGTCTCCCGTTCGTACGATGATTTTTGTTCATTTTGCTATAAAAATAGAGCCCGAAAAAGATCAATATAAAGTTTATCAATCAATATAATGAATATCTCAAAGGAACGCATTGATTTGCATGGGATCGAACCATAGACCAATAATTACACGAAAAGGAATATGTATGTCGTCGGATTTAAAAAAATTGCAAGTTTTCATGGTTTATAACAACTAGTTGTCTAGTTGTAGGTGAACATTCACTCTTACACACCAACACTTAGAATAGCTCAACTTCGCATTAGAAATAATGGGAAGTAAAATTTGATAAATACACACTAATAGCGACTCACTCGACTATCAAAATATAAAATAGAGAGCCTATGCAGGAAATAAAACATGATATTTTGGTAATTACTTACTCTACATTCTTCTATGAAATGTGACAATGATCGAAGCAAAGTCAAGGTTCAAACACTCCCTGCCATCAGCCGAAAGATGGTTTGCAGGGGTAGATGTAAATTTAGGTTTACTCGAAGAAAAAAATATTTAGATGTTTCATCCTTCTCAAATCCCGTTGACAAATATGAGTTGAATAACAAAACTCTCCTAAATGGTCGTATGGGCGTCCCTGCAATTCGTCAGTGGAAATCATTCGACACTGCAAATGATAAAAATCTCATAAAATTTCCTCTTTACGTACCTATAGTCTATCATTAATACTTACCGTGCATTTTGTGAAGACCTCAATTCCCTATGCATTCTTGTAGGAAAATGCAGAAGTTCGGATTCAACAATGGAATAAGTCGTTAGGGGGGCGATTGTTACAAACTCAAGATTTTAGAACAGTTTTGTTTATTAGATCACAATTCTCCCTATTTCGAATCGCAATCAACGTTCTACAGCCACAATAAAAATATTAATTCAATTTTCCTTCTTTTGGTGCTTGTCTCGATTTCGTTGTGCTATTCTTTCTGATTAATTTTTGCAAAAGAAATGACGCCTGCAAGCGGTAAAAGTGAACTTAACAAGTATTTCTCCCGGGAAACATTTTCCTCGTCTATGATCGAACTGAGGATTAATAGGCGCATGAAAAGTAGCCTATAATCTGTGCGGGGAAGAGATGTAATAATGTGCTAATTTGAAATTTGCAAAACGTTTAGTTATAAAGTTTCCCCCCTACTTTTCCCACCCCTCTCTCTTTCACCTGTGACGTCATAGCAAATATAATGGTCCATTTAACCATCGAAAGATGTAAGGTATCGGTATAAAATTTAGCCTATGTGTCAATTCAGGACTACATTATCCTGGCAAAATCAAAATTCATCAAAATTGGTTTTAAAATTTTTTTGTGATGCAATAACAGACAGACAGACAATTTTGTTCAATACGAGGTGATGTTTTGGAGTATCACTTGTAATTACCATATCTACCACTTTTTTGAAATTTTTTTTATGTACAGAGACGGATACGGATTTATTACTAGTATAGATATGGATAGTAAACTGATTTAAAGTAAAAATATTTCGTAATTGTTTATATTACTTATACGTTTCCTCTATTCAATACACTTTCACTTTTTACAATAAATCTGTCATTAAATTTACAAATAAGCTGATTTATAACTAAGGTATTTTATAACAAAGCTTAATTGCCTTACGAGCCACGGGCGTTTGTTTAGACACGCTATCGTAAATATTTTGCGGATACATTAGCCGCTGCTGAAACTGCTGGAAGGTCGTTGATAAGTGAGAAAACCTGTCTGCTCGTGCGTATTAATGGAGTGTTTCCATCATCGCGCACTTATTTTATTGGTATCATAATTTCACCAATAACTTACCAAGGATATGGACCGCGCCACAAAATTCCTTTTGTTTTATTTTCCTCTTCGGTTGATAACCCCACACTCCTTGGTGGACGAGGAAATGTCGCTTACTAAGTTAAAAATTTGCTTTTAAGCTAATGAACTTATTTGTTTTATTTGGCTTTTAATTTAGCTTATTGTTGTCGGGTATATTTCGCGAAAAGAATGAGTCCCTAAAATGCTTGTCCTCGCACCTATTTCGCTTATTTTACGCTCATTGTAGGATTTTTAAGGTTTTCCGCAAATGTACCTTCTCAGAATTCATGAAGCAATGGCAGACTAATCTCCTTTCTTTCGAGGATTCCCAACCTGCGCCCGAGAGCATTTGCGTAACACTTGCTTTTCAATCGCAGCACTTTTTAACTAATCGTGTCGCCTTGCGCTGCACTTTCTCGAGTTTAGCAGCATTCTTTTAATCCGCTGGGTCCCATCTACTCGTCGCATATTCCAGATGGGGCCTAACTAAGGTAAAATAACATCGCTCTCTAACCTTTTCATCGAATTCAAATACAATGCAATTTATAAACCGAGCTTTTTAGTTGCTTTACCACAGATTTTTCGATTGTGAGCGCTCCAGTTTAAGTTATTTGTAAAGGCAATTCCGTGATATTTAAGATTATTGTATAGAATAAAAAGCAGTTTGTAGATAGAGTATCAGTAGAAGATAGCCATTCATAGCGCTGAAAACTTTCAGGCTGCAAAGAATGTTTATGTGAAGGTATTATTCAGAAACATACCCTATACAATACAGTACATACCGATACATTACTACAGTATTTTTGTCAGTGGAATTTTGAGGTCGCAGCTTAACACTATCTCACGCCATCTTGACAGCTGCTACGATCTAAATGGGACCTATCAAAATTACAAAAAAATCGAAAGTATATAAGCCTTTAGTATATCTTATCATTCATACACAGAATTTTATTTAGTATTCTTACCACTCCACAGTGGGCTAGAATCGAAAAAAGCTGGCCAAGAGGCCAGACATATTTTTTTAGGGACGTCAAACTTTGCATAGATATTCAGAAAAGATTGAATTTTGCTGGTCATTTTTTTATTCTTCGAATATTACTTCATACTTGCTAAAAGATGGTATAAGAGAGCTGAATAGGCAAGTTTGATAACAAATATCTTTTTGATGCGTACAAATAACGAAGATTTCTGTATATGTATATAATGTGCTAATCTTGAAAGTTGGAAATCCTTTAGTGATAGAGTTTTGGGAAAATAAAGTTTCCCATCCCCTACTTTCCCCACCCCTCTCCTTTCACCTATGACATCATAGTAAACATAATGATCCATTTAACCATCGAAAGATATAAGATATCGGGATAAAATGTAGCCTATGTATCAATTCAGGACATACATTATCACCCTGGAAAAATTTCATCAAAATTGCTTTGAAAATTGACATATTTTTTTAAATTAGGTCTTTTGGACTCTGTATCGCTTCTAATTACCATATCTACCACTTTTTTGAAATATTATTTAATTTGCAGAGACGGATCCACTACGGATTTATTATAAGTATAGATTGAGGCCCATATTAAATACATACTGAGCATTAATGATAGAATATTTAAAGAGAAGGAGATCTTAGCATTTGCAGTTGGGAATGATTTACATTGAGGAATCGCAGGGACACACTTACGACCATTTAGGAGTGTTTTACTAATTAGCTCACTTTTATCAATGGGATTTCAAAATAATGGGGCTTCTAAACATTCTTTTCGTTGAGTAAATCTACATCTACAAATCTAAAATATAGGACTACTCTGTATCATCTCATCTCTATTTTCCCCGTTGAGAATCAATCGGCAGTCCAGCTAGTTAGTAATAAAATTGAATTTGTAACATCTCCAAGGGATAGAGAGATTTTTCGTTGAAGGAGTAAAATGGAGTGGATAGAATGCTTTATCATTTTCCCTGCAATCGATTTGTTGACGATAGAGAAAGGGTAACCATTGGCAACTGTATGTCCTATTCCTAGAAATTCCCAAGAAAATCTGGGAATGTTGGCAACCCTTGACTTGGCTTCTTCGTTTCGATTTCGAAAGCGATTTAGTTCTTTAGCGAAAAACACTGTTCAGAATACGACGTCGAAGGGCGGTCTCTAGCACACTTAACTGACACGTTGGGTCAATTGCATACAAATTGATGGCGACTCCTTTGAAATAGACGATACCAAACTTGGCCCCGCCGGGATCCGGAAGGTTCGCTTGTGTATTCGCGACATATACATTTTCGCTTCTTTTAAACTTTCGCTACCTTAGTTTTCGCAACAAATATTTCGCCACAAAGCGTTTTCGTGGAAAACATTTTTTGCTGCGAAGAGTTTTCGCAACAATTATTTGTGGCGAACCAATTTTGTAACAAAAATTCTTTGCAGCGAACTTTGATTGTAAAGTAAACGTCGGTAGAGAACCTGCTGTAGCGAATCATCCTAGACCAGACCCCGCCAATCCCTCTTAATATTGATGGGAAAACAGAAATCCAATGACTCAGGCGTTTCACTGCATTTACTTCTCTCTTATTTCTCATCTGCAACAAGAATCTTATGTGAGGAGAATTATAACTTTCTATTCTTTACTTGATACTCAGCGAGTATGATTGACAATTCAAGGCTATCGTCCACGTTTATTCCTGATATGGAAGTCTTTACGAGGTGCCACTAATACTGGGAAAGAAACGGAAATTCGCTGGAATTTTCTCGCAGTTTTCCTTGTTATAGCGCAATTCATTTCCATCACCTTTCGCTCGGGAAATAAGCTGCGACTTCCTTATGACGCTTCCAAATGCAATCCCATTATACTGCTCCGTATCCATTGAAAAGTGCTCTCTGTCGATGTTGAGGATAAATAACCAGAGGGAAGCTGAATTAAGGGCCCATCCTTAAATGACGTCACGGGATTTCGCGATTACTGCATCCCCCTCAGTCCAGTCAATTTATACATTCGATCTTGCAAGAGGTCATGCAGTTCTAATTTTTAAATTTATTGTTAGGTCCGATGTCGATAGTAGGAAAACAATTTGCAGCTTCGAAAGACGTGCGAGCTGTGGAATTTCCAAGAAACAGCGAAATTTTCGCAATCTTTTCGGTTTTTGATCAAAATCCCCTAAAGCATGCATCCTACAGAAAGAGTTCATAGAATAATTTTAAATTAAATTAAATTTTCCACATTTTAAGCCCAAAATTGTCTCNATATATATGTATGTATGTATGTATGTATGTATATAGTATATTTTCAGATTTTGGGAACGAACCATGATCATGTGAGTTTTCAATATCTCTTTTTTTGCGAAATCGCTTCGATATACGAATGCATCGGATTACGAGTACGTTTCCGGAACGAATTATGCTCGTAATCCAAGGTTTGACTGTATAATTATTTCTATTCCTCGAGAATATCCCTCAGTCATCTACCACTCAGGGAAATAATAATCTCCCTTCGCTAATTCCGCAAGTCATGCTCGACTTCCCTCTGCTCCACTTTAAACAATTCATAAATGCGTTGTTTGGGAAATGGTGAATTGCGCCCGCGATTACCACAGCAAACCTTTTCAGTTCATTCACAAAGACAGCGTCTCTTCAGCTATTTCGTCGCTGATTTAGTGCTCGCATTGCCCTTGTCAATACTCTCGTCCCTTCAAAGAGAATTCCTTTGGGTTGGTTCCTCCTATTCATCGCTTTCAATTCCACGCTTCCCTTATGAGCGACAAAGACCAGGAACTCCGCCAAAATCACAGTCACCTGTTTAGTCCCAGGAATACGAGCCTCTCTGCTTAATTTACTGCAGATTCAAAAGATAACCACTCTAGCCCTCAGAAGATGCTGCGTTTCATCAGATATTTTAAAATTTAGAAGCAGAAAACGGTATATCAGTAGACCTATGACCCACTGGTCACCAAGTGACCTATTTGATAATTACAAGTGACCTACTCGAATTCCATAGGAGATTATCATTTCGATAATGACAGCGACGAACAAAATCCCCTAAAGCATGCATCCTACAGAAAGAGTTCATAGAATAATTTTAAATTAAATTAAATTTTCCACATTTTAAGCCCAAAATTGTCTCCTATGTTCAAAAATTTCCGAGAACTTGTATTCTGTAACCGGCTTACCGAGATTGGTATTGTGCGGCCCCCTCCTGAAACTTCGGCCGATCCGACAATGAGCGTAAAAAAGAGAAATAGATGCGAGGACAACTCGTTTTAGGGACTCATTCTTTCCGCGAACGGTACACGATAACAATAAATTAAAGCGGTGACTCGAACGCTTGGTGTTTACACCCCCTGCCGTAAAAGGAAGGAATCCTCTTATCCTTGTGTTATATCACTGAGCAAGAATGGGGAAACTTTTATCTTTCGAGGGAATTGAAATAAGGACGTTTGAACATCAGACGCAACGCATGTAAAGAGTTCATTTTGGTTGTAACGAAATATAATGTTTTGAAACAATTAGTAACGGATTATTTACATTTAAACCCTTTGATTTAAACAAGCCACCGGTGACGCGTGGCAGCGAGTGTAAAAACACCGATAATCCTATTAAACCCTAACTGCTATTAGCTTCTCTAATACTTCATAGGAAAACGATCAAAAGTAACTATCCGTCCTGGCAATCGCTTCCCTGAATTGCTCCTTGTTTTTTTCTCGCGCACGTTGCTAATCGGAATAATAATATCAGCCGACGAGATCTGTAGTGATAACTTCCTGAAAAGCTTACGTCGGTAACGAACTGAGAAAATGAAAATTAGACGTTTACCCGTACCACATAAAGTTTTATTTAGCGACCTAGGTTTCGACGCGTCGCGTCATCATCAGGCTCGCGTCTCTCATCTCGCGTCATGCCTGATGATGACGCATCTCGCGTCATGCCTGAGCATGCCGACGCGTCGAAACCTAGGTCGCTAAATAAAACTTTATGTGGTACATACGGGTAAACGTCTAATTTTCATTTTCTCAGTTCCTTATGGCTTCCTACCACAAAGTCTTGCCAGAATCTATTGACTTACGTCGGTAATCAAGTCTTCTATATGTAAGCCACCCGAGGAATAGTCGGACGATATTGTCGAATCTAAACCTCCCTTGACAAACCTAGCCGCTCTACGTTGAACCATCTCCAGATCGGAGACTAATTCTACTTCGTGAGGATCCCAAATTGCACAGCAATACTCGAGGAGAGGTCGAATTAGGGAAAAGTACGCTAATTCCTTTACTCTCGATGAACATCCCCTCAGAATCCTACTGGCTAACCTTCGCATCCCATTCGCCTTTCCTACTACGCTTCGAATTTGCTATTAACGGAAATCACATACTTTAAATAAATGAAAAAATGAGAATATTTCTTTCGAAGAATTTTATACAAAATCAGCTGAGAGACTATCCTCCCCGTGCCAAAGTCTGTCGTGCCTCAAGAGGCACGCGTGCTATTTTCGACTCCAATATCAATGGCAGGCGGGGTGGAGAATATTCTAAGAGACAAATTCTCGAGCAGTAATAGGAGTGTGAACCAAATTATTAAGAAAAGTTTCTGTATTGTTTTACCAACTTGAAGGCACTATTAAATGCGTCTTTGTATGTGCCACTTAGAGAAAATGGACTCACGACAATATGTGATCGGTCGTGAAGTTTATTTGACCACATTTGCATGCAGTAGAAACAAAACTGTTAATCTCAGTAGCGGTATTTTACAACGTGCAAATTTAGGTAACAGTAAATATTAATGCAAAAAATTTTATCGCAATCAACTCCTAAGAGAAGGAAATTTGCGTGAGATTTTACGAAAATTTGAAAAATTTCGAGTCATTACGAAAATTAAAATGGATGGAAAACTTTTTGTTTTGTTATAATTTAATAATATCAATCGATTTAAATGTCTATTGATAATTGAATAAACAATAATTATGCAAATAATTCGAGTAATAGATTGATAATCTACTGCGATTTTGCCTTTCGAGCCATCGAGGTTAACGCAGAGTTTTTTACATACGTAAAATAATTGCTACTTCTTTAAGTTAGTTTGAGGGAATTATATTTACACAGAAATAAATTCACAGTTTTTCAAGAAGTTTCCCCGAAGCAAGCTCTTATCTTCGGGAGAATCGAACGAAAGATTACGCGATTACTTCTGCCAATGCCGTTTGCCGATATCTCTTAACTTTCCGTTTCATTTTTATGAAGTATTTGCATAAATACTTATTCACGTAAAACGTTTTGTATTAATTCAGGCTGCGAGCATACTTCTAAATATAACCATTTTCGTTTCCGTTGATAATTCCCTCACTTTATCCGTTAGCTGATATCTGCATTATCTACACAACACACAGCACCCCTTTTCCTCAGTCATTCAGCCTTGTTAGGATTGGATATACCTACATTGAAGCCTTGATTTCCGAGTAACTTGGTTTGCGAGTGTTTTGCAACATGAGCAAAAATGTTTCATATATATATAAACTTGGTATTCGAGCGAGGTCTTACAATACGAGCAATACATGGAGTACGTATAAGCTGTTTTGCCTGCCAAACGTTCACGTGATCCCTACTTCCCTAATAACCATTATGATCTATACTTTATAT
>KZ308546.1:169250-196484 GCA_000376725.2 Ladona fulva
CGACTACTGGAATCGGGAGATGAAATTTCTTCTCAGAGACGAGCCACTAAATTGAATTTCGAACAAAAACCCCTCATTCTTTCGTTAGAGAGAAATTGATATCTTTGGAAAGAAAGACTACTTATGAATTGATTTTTGTGTTTTGTTTTCAGTCTAGTAAACGCCCCCGTCAATTATTTCGTCATCAATTTAGTTTTATATCTATTGTTGTGTATATCTAGTCCTAAACACAAAAAAATTCTTAAGATCATAATAACTCAATATATTTCTTACCATTATTTATAATATTTATTCTACTGTTTTCAAGTCATGAAAGACTACTTTACGTAAATTTCTTATAAAAGTTATAAGAACTGATTATCCCCGTGAACTTATATGGAATAATTCATGAAATCAACATTCAACAATGGCCTTAGTCGTCAAAGGGATGGGTTGTTTATTTCCCAAATATTTCACGAAATATCCGTGTGTTTTATCAAAATCCTCGAAGGTTCGGATCTATATCAATATTTCACGACTAAAATAAGAATCTATGATAATTTTCCTTTCTTTTGACACTTCTCTTGATTTCGTAGTGTATATATTTTCGCATGAAACTCAAGAATCAGAACTTGCAAGAATTTCAAACTTTCGAAGTTTATAAATGCCTTCCCAGATTAGAAAATAGCCATTTTCTATTTATCTAACCGACCACGGTTCGACTCCAGACGTTTAAAACTGTTTCCATAAGAAATGCATGGAAAGCTCATTTTCATCCCTTGCGGGGTTTATTCGCAAAATTAAATCGGAATGAATAGTCGCATGAAATCGAGACAAATACTCAGAGAAAGGAATAAAAATTCTCATTTTGGTCGTCGATTATTATTTCCTGTTTAAAATTGCGTGAATGTTGATTAAATAAACGAACCTTTTCTAAAATGTTGAGTTTGTAAACAAACCGTCCCCCTGACGACTAATTCCATTGATGATTCCGAGCTCATGCATTTTCATATTTTCCCCGTTTAGAATCAGCGGGCACTTCAGCTACTTAAATGTAATGTAAACCTCCTGTAAGATATTAGTATATGTAGGTCATAAATATAGTTTTAATTACAATTATCGGTGTTCCATTTATAAATCGAATTATTCCATTGTTTTCTACTCTTTGCTCCCATAAGCGGTAGGCTGACAACTTTTAGTTCTTTTTCACTGTAACTCGTTGCATTCCTACCGTCTAATTTTCATATCTTTCAGCATGCACTTCCAATATGATGATCACTTCTCCTTCTTCTTGGGATTCCTATTGGTTTCATGATATCTCAAATTCTTTTACTTCTTTCTCGTTACAGATCTTTTATAATGTCAGAATCTTCCCCGTTCTTCACGTCTTTATTCCTAAACTCTTTAGGTCTGCGGATTTTTCTTCGTACGCCTCTGCTCCAGACAAGGTTATTTGCGTAGTTTCAGTTTTCTCCTGCAGATAGCATAGCTGGAGGAAGTTTTCAAATCGGGGTGGGGAATATTCACGAACGTTTGTGCTAAGTCTATGGAACATCTGCAGTCTATAGGAGTACTGAGATAAAACTCAGAGATACGGATGTTAGATGATTCACGCCGAGAGGCGGTTTGCAAGGTGCATACATATGTAGATGAAGATTACATCTGATGATGAGGAAATATTTTGAAAGTGTTTCCGAGTTTCTCGAAGATTATCTTATCGAATTCCGCTAGCAATAAGGCAAGACATAATGAATGATCCAAGACGCAAAACCTATAACTCCTACTGATAAAATTTGAATAATTCTTCGGTGAACTTGATAGTATTAAGTCCTCTGTAAATAGGTATTCCATCGGAGGACTATTTTGTTATAATTATTCTACGTGTAAGACATTCTGAGCGATGGTGCAATCCATTGGCTGTATACAATTACCTTATTCTGTAAATGTATTTTTATTTTGCCAGAATTTGGCCTATCAAACAACTGTGCTGTTGTTTATCGGGTCAATATATAGTAATAAATTACTAAATTATCATCAAAGATACTAGCATTCATCTCCATCAGAATATGAAGTTAATGAATGAGACGTACATCGAAGCTTTTATTTTTAAAAAATGTTGAGCTTATCCGTACGTCTAATTCAGCCTCAGTTTATTTAATTTACGGATGGAACCTCAGTTTCCTTTATGTAGATCTAGATTCATACCCCGCAAGCCGCCAGTGGCGCATGGCAGGAGGATACATGTAGCTTCCTATTTCCTGGAATTCCTTCAAACTTCATCATAAACTCCTCCGACGCGAAGAGAGGAAAAACAGAGTCCGGGATTTACCGTATATCCGATGACGACAAGGCAACAACCGGAGGAAGGCAATAAAACTTTCATACCTTTGGTCAATGCGCGCTTTTATCCTCATATCCGATGGAATGCAAAAACCCCACGGATTCCACAGCGGCTTTACCTTCCTTATGTTTATGTACGTTTTTCCTTATATTTATCTACGTTCATTCATAAAGTTTCCCACTTCAGGAAAAGTGGACTTCAGTGGACAATTTGCAAGTTTGCTTTCTTGTAAGGAACTGATACCATGATAGCTAAAGAGAAAGGTTATGCATTACTCGTTGTTCATATATATAAAAAGCAAATGTCTGTCCGTCCGTCCGTCTGTCAGCCCCCCTATTTATCTCAGTCTTTACTTAGATATCTGAAACAAACTGCATTGTGTTTCTACGATGGTGAAACCCTCAGGAAAACTATATTCATCTCTGTAATGGCTCGGGTTCGAACCCAGGAGCTCATTACACGTTTCTACAAGAAATGCACGCAATGTTCGTTTTCGTTTCTTGCAGACTATGTTTATTTCGCAAAATTAAATTAGAATATTAAGCACGACCGGGTTTCGACGTACTCACGTCATCGTCAGGGGGCTCAGAAACTATAAATTTTAATTTAGACGAGATGTATACATTGACAGGTATAACATGTGCGAAGATATGGCTGGGACTCGAACCCAGGTCTCCCACTTTTCGCGTAGAGTTTGCCGTGCGAAGTATAAACACCTTCCCTTAATCCTAGTTACCAATATATCTGCTTGCAAGGCATTCACGTTCATGTATATTCAACAATGCTTTCCTTTTAAGCAAATTACATTTGAACATCTTTTTGAGGAGGGACTGCGAAGGCGGTACGAGAGGATGAAAAACATTTCATTACTTAAGCAAAATATCAGTTTTAAGTTCCACTCGTCAAATCCACACCTCCATTTTTCATCCTCAATAGCGAATATTTCAATTATTAACATTATCACCTACGATACATTTCTCCTTTCAGATTTCTTCGAACGAACACCAGTCGTAAACCATTGGCCTTGTCTCTGCTTTTAATTACACATTGATAATTCCTCTGTATCATTTTACTCTGTTTCTCTTTCACATTTTCCTCTATTACACGAGATATCGTCAATAACAACATTACCGCAATATTTTCTGCTTGAAATGGCCTTGGGTCGCGAAGCGTGATTTTTCTTGACGATTTGTGTAAAGAAGCTAAGATGTAATAATGGCTTGAGCAACATCTGTTATAGTTACGCGTGCTTTCTTATCGATGAATTCTCAATTATGTTCTCGGAGGCTTACGCTGTGCTCGAGAATACTTCGGAAGTTGAGTATTGGGGCATTCCATGTCAAGTGGAATTATTTTGTGTAATAGAACAACAAAGTTGTGTAGGAATACCAAGTTTTGTTTCGCTCAACGGAATACTGCCTGAGATATCGTGTCTCAAAATTGCTAAAAATCGATATCTAACTGTAGAAGGCTGTGGTAGGAGGTGAAGCAAATGACTATATATCAGCAAATATTTCATCGATGGATGTAAAACTTGTCAAATGTTCATAGAAGATATGAGTTTATGTTCACACAAAATTTCATTGAAATCGGTGATGGTCGAGCGGGGACCGTTGGTCCACTTGACATGGAATATATTCTTATTCTTTTTCGAAGTGAGCGCAAAGTGAAAAGTGTACAAATCATTGGAATAACTGGAAATATGATCGGAAGAAGAAAACATCTCATTAAGAGGCTGTGGATTAGTGTATTTGTCTAACGGCAGCAAAATTCTCCGCAATAATTGCACATTTATCGAATAAAGTAGAAATTAATATGAAGACATTAATAACGCAAATTTGACCATAACCATTGAAATTTGGTGGAGCGCTATACTCAACTCGTTTTTCTTGGTCTTTGTTGAAAGATTCTATTATAAATACGCCATCATCATCATCTTCCTTTCCAGTTTTAGATATGTTGCCTATTCCGGCTTACCTCCGTAATCTCGGCCTCCCTATACTACTTTTCCTTAAAGGCTTGTATTCCAAAACCTCTTTGAGAACCCTTTCTAGAGGAATGCATTCAACATGCTCTCTCCACCATTTTATAGTTTTCTGCTGTCTCCGTCACTGGCTGCACTTCTATCTCCAACCTCAAACCCTCATTTCTTATGTGATCCAAAAATGTACAACTCTTCACAGATCTAAGGAATTTCATTTCTGATGTTTCTATCTGCTTGTAATCTCTTTTACTTGCCACCCAAGCTTCCGTTCCATAAATTAATGCGGGGAGAGGCATTGTTTGGTAAACCTTTATCTGTGTTTCCCTTGCAGTCTTTCCTTTCATGAGTCTCCTTGTGGTTCCACACATTCTTTGCTAATCGGTCGTTTTATCTAAAATATCTTTGCCCTCTTCATAATAAATGTCACATCCCAGATATTTAAAATGTGATACATCATCTAATATACTATTTTCAATCTTAGTTCAGACTTTTCCGTACGTAACGATGAAAAATAGCGGAGACATGAATAGGACGCGAGAATCCTGACACTCCTGAGTATTACAAATTGATAACATTTGCTTTGGCTGGAAATGATTTCTTATCATTCTCTACATTCATCCGAATATACCTCCAACTCATAGGAATAACAAGTGTGAAAAATAGCGACACGACTGGGACTCGAACCCAGGTCTCCCACTTTCCGGGCAGGTATTCTAACCACTCATGTAAACTCCAACTCATGATGTGGAAGAATTCAGCCAAGTCTGAATACAAATACATGGAAGGCGCGCATCGATATACTTTGTTTCCCATTGACAAGATTCTATGCCGATTCCTACAGAACGTAGACCTCATAAATTTCTGTGAATAGCAGATCTAATATCTTACAGTTGGTGTATCTTCTTTATGCCTCTCGTTTCTTATCTTAGACTCGATAAAAACATTTACGTCGCAATTTATTTTCGTTATTTTGTTTAATTTACTTGATGTACAAAGATTACCAATTGAAGCGCTATTACTCTCCTCATATTTTTATGACGTCAAGTTTATTGTTATTAATTCGTTACTGTTGGACTAATAGTCTTTTTGTATATATAATTGTTTACAACACTGCCTTACGGTAATACAGTACTAAATACAATAACACAAAATTATTGACCATTACAATACAATGTTTTCTATATGGAACAGTTCTCCTTTCCAATATGGATATCTCGCCTACAATAAAATTCTTCTACATTATAGATAAGCTATTCAATACAAGTTTACACATACCAACAATAGTTCATTCCTTAAACATTACATCCCTTATTTATAAACAAGTCTTTTCAGGGTTTCTGATACGCAACGGTCCCCAGCGTACCCTTCCAGGAAATCCTCTACTCCGCATGATGACGTAACGTAAGCACGTGTGTTCCTGATATAGCCGAAGTAAACGTAGCAGAGCTTTTTGGTCCGCCCACGGGTGCGATCTGTGACGAGAGGCGCTGCAAAGTCTTTCGCTCTTTTTAGCTAAATAACCAATGGGCCGAAATAACCCTCGTCTTAAAAGGGTTCTTTGGGAGCAGTTTTTTTACACGATAAATAGGAAGCGTAATTTCGTTTTGAAATTCCTTCTCAAAAGAAACATCACATGCTCTCGGCCCTTTTATTTTCTTTTTCTTTTCTTATTGTTTTAGCGTAGGAACATAGACCGTTTGGAATCCTTCTTTTCATCACTGTTTATGCTGAGTAACGACATAATCACCGCAAACAAATAGCGAATAGAACACAAGAAAACAAGTGGAACATTACCTCATACTCAATTGCGGATTAATGTTATTTCTGGAATTAAAAAGGGTCGCTTTATCCTTCTTGTAATAACATATTTAATAGTAATCGCTTTTACGCAGTGGCATTCCATCACACATTTACTGCGAGTTTATTCATGCTTCTCGTTGGAAAGTTTATATTCATACGAGGGTTGGTCAGAAAGTAATGCCCCACATTCATTTAAAAAACTATTTATTCTACGAAAATGAATTTTACACTTATGAAAAAATGATAATTTCTGATCTTCATCTATTCTCCCTCAAGTTATATTTCCTCCCCCCTGCGAATCGCTAGGTCATGTATGCTCTGTCGGTATCAGCCCTCACTCTGGTTGTAGAGCCAGGTTTTCACTTTCAACCGCCTTCTGATTCACCCATCCTCCATACCCAGCAAATAACTGTACTCCTATCGACTTTAGAGGTTCCTTAGACTTTGCAAAAACGTTTGTGAATATTTCCTACCGTTTCTTTCTCCACGCACAGAAATTCAGTCGCAGAACGTTGTCCGTAACGCGTGTCACGGTCAGACTCCACTTTGAAAGATTCCTACAACTATGCTATCAGCTGGAGAAAACTGAACCTATGCGCACACATGCGGGAAACGTCAAAGAATTCGAACCTACAATTTCGAATTACTAGGGTTGGCTCGAAAAAATTTGGGGCATTGCTTTTTGACCAACCCTCGTAATTCATTGCCACTCGTCGTTTACAGCGCTTAGAATCGTTTAAGTTTTAGCGCATCTTTTGAATTTTAGGATTTACCATATTCTTTAACAGAGAAGAATCAGTACTCCCTCCTTATTTTTCCAATATTACTTCCTAGTGTTTCCTTTATCTTCTGAGTAGTTTTTTTCAATGAAGATCGAGATGTAAATAAAATTAACGCGTTGCGCAAGTTTCCTCTGGCAGTGTCTGAGGTGAAACTTGGTTTCCAATTTTTACTTTACGAGCAAATTTCAAATAGTGGGCGAAACAATTCCGAAAGCCCTGTTTTCTGCGGATCTATGTTGTAAACTATTGAATTCCATTCCGTTTAGTAGATGACAGGAGTTTGTTTTGAATTAGACGAAATCAAGAGAAATTGGCATTCAAAAAACGGAAAATATAACTCGTAAAATAAGGACTCAGTGAAAACATTGGAAAAAGAGATCACTTTGAGATTTTCCTTTGGTTTGTTTAGAGTTTGGCGGTCGATTATCAAAAGTATCGATTTAGGCTCTTTTATTCGTAACACTCAAGATAATGTTTTTTCAGAAAAGATGTACACATCTGTTGGACATGTTTTAGAATTTTACACAGAGCCACTGAAACCTTAATCACTTTGCTAAAACGGGATTTTTAAGAAGTATAATACGCTATAGCACAAAAAATAGAAATTTTTTGACACCCTCAAGACCCTTTCTCAAGTTTCCTTCGATCCGGGAGAAGTTGTGCAAGTCCTTTTCGTCCACTCAAAGAATATTTTGAACAAGACGCCGTAGCTCTTATGGCTTCTCCATCAATGTTATGTTCTCCATTAACTTCGAAGCCATCAAAGTGTTGATTACTCTCTCCTTATTTCGTCTGGCCCTTGTCCTAACCCAGTGTCGGACAACCATAGGAATGCGTGCCAAACATGGCATTCGTAAAACCTGTAGCATTTTTTTCGTTCAGCCAGTTTTACACGATTTAAATAATCGCTATCTAATTATATACTCTCAAAAACCTTTGGTTGACACGTGCAGAAGTTTTTTGTTAGAGATTTGGCCGATTTTGGCTAAAGTTTTAGTTTACGTTCTCAAAATGGTTGTTCTCTGTCACACGCCGAAAGGCGGCTTGCAGGGTACATACGTATGTAAATGTAGATGTAGATGAACCTTGGCCTTATGGGGCTCTGAAGGTCTTTTTGGTGAACCATTCTACACCTTTTAGATCATCGATGTAGCAGTAAATAAAGTTGAGAACAGATCACATAAAGAGACCTAAATAGAGATTTTGAATATTATTTAGTAAAGTTTGCTATAAATACCATAATAAATAAGTCAATTTTCCTTTCTTCGCTGCGTTGTATATTTAATAAATTCGCACCGGAGATATTTTTGTGAAATATGAAGGATTCAACCAAAGTTTTCGTTATTCCTAATGGAGTAGTTCTTTAACATATCCTTCTGGAGTGACCGAAATCTTGGTTACAGTAATTATTCTTTGAACCCTTTGCTTGCACCTGATAGCTCTGATTTAATGGCATCGTACACATAGATGCTTCACACTACATGCAAGGCACACATAGTGACACCATACGTATGTAAATTTTCCGAATTAAATATAGTGTATAGTATACATTTTTCCGAAGCAGATTTGACAATGTTGCGATTTTGTTGCCATTTCATTTCAGTGTTAATGTCGAAATCAGTGAGCAACTAACACATTCGAAGCGTTCTATTCCCAAAAGCTTTAAAATTACGAAACAGAGGCTTACCGATTGGGTAAAAATAGACTGCATAACTGGAGATGTTTCACTTGTATGCAAATCAAAATATAAATAATCTTTAAGTAAGCACGTCTACTTACGAGTCAATAATTTTGGCGACATCTCTTCGAATAAAAAGACTTCTAATGAACTTCTCAGATTTAATATTGCATAAAAATGGGCATGTCTCACCTGAGGGTGAACTTTCCTTTGTACGTTTTGTCCTTTATACCTAACCTATTTGTCATAATGGGATATTATATATGATGGCTTTTTATAAAATATTCTGTTTTCAATTCTTTTTGTTTTATTGATGGAGTTTTTCGATTGGTTTGCTGAACTCAAATTCACTCGCACTCTGTAATTCGACTTTCACTTTGAATACGTTTGCCAATGGAAAGAGCCGTCGAACGCATATTTGCACGCTTCTTTTTTTGCCATCGGCTGGTGCAAATTAAACGAAAACTCTCCATGGATTTTACGCACACGTTCTCCTCCCAAATTCTGCGGAAATGGGAAAAGTTTCCCAATATTTTGAAGGATTTTCGATAATCTTTCGACGTTTTCTTAAAGCAATGAAGTAAAACCTCGTTCAAACGAGACCAAAGGGACGATAAAATCGAAAGCTCTTGTTAACGTAGTTCGGAAATTTCGTTGATCTTGGTTCCTCTATTCCAAGATATAGAAGCATAGACCAGTAAGAGCATGGCATTAAATTTATATTCGCTAAATATGGATGTGATGGCATTCAATTTTATTGTAGCTGAAAATTCGAGAATGCTCTGCTGCCGAAATGCAGGACATTCCATCATTTGGTTTGTTCCACTAATCGGAAGTTACAGCCGCTACCAAGCGGTACCACGACTGTACCAACAGCACATACAAGGGTCGGTTAGAAAGTAATGTCCCACAATTTTTTTCCCAAAAAGTATTTATTTTACTCAAATGAAATGTACACATTTAAAAAAGTGATGTTTTATCTGCTCCGTCTATATTTCCTCATAATCTCCATCTAGATCTATTGCCTTCCTCCGGCGATTCACTAGGGCAATAAAGTACTTACCGCGTCATTACTTAAAGATGTACAGTTAATGTGCGTATTCTTGGCGAGACCGCAATTTGGCTTCGTATCGTAGAGACATTTGTGTTGAGCGAGTACGTGTTAGCGAAGTTTTACTTTATTCGTAATCTAAAGCCTTCTAATGACTAACGAGTGATCGTAGATTTTATTATTTCATGAGTTATTTTCCTGTTACAGCCGTAATGTATGACGCGATTTGGCTCTAATTCACAAACCACATACATTTTGATGTGTCAACTCGGAGAGCGAGTTGGGAGGACAAATATAGTCTCCAGAGCATTCGAGGCGATGCCACAAAAACTATATTGAATCCATTTTTTGCATTAGTGCGGTCGAGTTGCTCTGTTTGTTTTTCCATTCTCCCTCTCGAACACAAACCATTCTTGTTTTCCTTCCAGTTGCAAACATTTGAACGAATCTCTTTGGATTTCCTTGCACTCCGTAATTTGATCGAAAGAAATCAGATTAAAGTTAAAGTGCGAACGAACAGTGGCGTTGGAAAAAGGGTCGTAAGTCTAAAGATAACAGAAAAGTAAGCTTCTTTATACTCATGTTATGGGCCTAGCTCAGATTTCGACGCGAAAGTTAAGCATTGACGAAGTTAATTGCTGTGTATATGTACTCAAGTCTCTCATTTAAGGTTACCAACTTTCGAAGATTCGAAAACTGAAGGCATCTGGAACATGCCGTAAATGAGATGAAGATGGTCGCTATGCGGCAGTTGGAAAGAAATTTGGTCTTATGTACGAGATACTCGAGTAATCGCTGTACTTCTAAGCGAAGAGGAAATTGCCTTTGTCAAATAGAGAAATATAGCATACTTACTCAAACAAAACTATAAGAAATGTTTCACTGTAGACAATTTTCGAGTGTATGAATTTTCTACGCTCAATGACTTAGAGATGAATCCCATTAAGTTGATGTAATTGAAAAGAAAGCTCCGGACTGACAGGAAATAAGAGATAGGAGATATTCTTCCACTTGTCATATAAACTTAAGGAAACGCTGCTCCCTTCTTCTACCTGAAATCATTGAACGAGGGTACTGTTCCCATTAGTGATGGTAAATGCGACTGTTTCACGTGAGTCGCCTCACAGCACACTTAAAATAGCCACTCGCATTGTGTCTCTCTGGGAGTCTTTTCCCGGGTGAAAAAGGGGGAAAATGAAGAAAATGAACGGGTCACCTAAATGACCCAACTGTGGCCAGCAAAATTTCCATTCTTTTAAACAAAGGTTCATTGAAACAGATCTATTGGTATGATTTATTAAATAAAAGATGTTCCCTTAAACGTGTATACAGAGTCGCTCCGTCCTATGAGTGTAAAGAGATGCACCATCGCACCCGGGCGGCGGCATCTGAAGGACGGCAACAGAACTGTAGACAACCATTATTATTATTATTATTATTATTATTACAACAACATTATTTTTTGTTTCCTGTGTTCTATACATGACATATCTTGGAAGGATTACGATATGACATTAAAAATTTGCATACTTTTATAGGAAATAATTACGGATAGCTCAAGACGAGAAAGGAATGTTTGTGCAGGGGTTTTAATCGAAGAATAATAGTAATAATCGTCTTTATTTTATTGGGACTAAAAAGTCCCAACTTCCATTTAACCCTTGTCATTAAGTGAGAGAAAAGAAATGAAAGAACAGAAAAGAAGGAAAGAATGGTTTTGTGGAGGGAAAAAAATTTGATATTTTATGCACAGAAAAAGTATTTCCACTGCAGGAAAACACCCACGAAGAGAAGGGGGATCTGAAAAACCTGCGGAAGATATAGGAAAGAGCGAAGGAAGATAGATCGCAGAATAAGTGATAGAAATTACATAGAAGATTTAAAGGTTATAATACATGGCAGAAACATCTTTGTCGATAAAAGGTAACATAACAGATAATATAAGATTTGGAATCAACAAAAGATTTTCTGGTACCAAGAATATATCCTCGTCAGGTTTTGGAATATATCTTTTTTAGGCATTCGATCGGAGTCTTTCCTAGTTCGTGAATAGCTTTGCGTGCTTTATTAACACTTTCGGAGACTGTCGCTGCTAAGATAATCCAAAGTTATGTAAACTATAACTCATAATGATCAACATACTGAATATGTATAATTAATTGTTTTTGATGATATGTGTACCCCCTCTCCACCAGGGCTGTACATCTATGGCCGCTGTGAGGCAAAGATGCGGATTTTCTATTCGCTTAATTTACTCTTCAATTCGTGTAAGTCTAACGCCGGCGAACACAAATTATCAGAATAATGCCACCATATACACGATATATATGAGGCAACGGTGAGTTTTGATTAAGTGCATCTTTTACTCCTACCGTATGGAATGCTGCTTGTTGGTGCATCAACTGATTCACTTGTCAATGTGGTACAATGTATGAAAGAGGAAGTCTTTAGATGCAAAAAAGAGAACTGTGTTCTCTCATTCTGCTGCTGTTTTTCGGTGCATAGTGGTTTTTCACAAACATTGCTTGTTTCATTGTTTTTATTGCTTTTACTACCACATGTTCGTTCTTGATTTTCATTTCGCTTTCCTGCAACCATCGTGCTAGTCCTTGGTTGCTCTTTTTTGCATCTAAACACTTCCTCTTTCATACATTGTACCAAATTGACAAGTGAATCAGTTTATGCACCAACAAGCAGCATTCCATACGGTAGGAGTAAAAGATACACTTAATCTGTTTAAGACTTCTTTTCAAATTACGAAAAAACACAATAAAGAGGGTGTCACATGAGGGGAGGGTGTTGTATAAGAGGGTGTCACATGAGGGGAGAGTGTTTTATGGTGAGGAACCCACAGCACGAATTGCCGAGTCGCTGTTTGAACTGACTTGCTCATACATTGTCCATCTCTATTCTAAATGTGAAAAAAGCACACGTCCCCCTGAGGTGTATTTCCGTCATAGAATCCCCCATGAGTTGAATCCCACAATGTGACGATAGTAGGATGCGATGCAGGTAACGACGAACTGTGGCATCCAACAACAAGCGAAGTGGATATCCGTTGACCAATATTATGTCTCGTGTGTTGATCCACCTGAAGTTTTCCTTCTAATTTGATCTATGTATCACTTTTATCTCTGAATTGTTTCCTCTCCCTTGGTTCCCATACGAGACATCCTTCCTTCCTAGTGCTTTCAGTACAAACATTTCCACGCCCACTACCTCAGCCCCTTTTCAATTCCCTCAGACAACACGGACACATACAGACTGGAAACTTTCGAAGAGGGAGGTTTTTCATATTTTTCTCATATACTTCGAAATAGCAATAGCATTTGGTTTACAAAAGAAATTTAAAAATTATGATAATTTATATAAGTGGAATTATTTTCCCAGGGAGAAAAGTCTGACACACTTGGTCCCGGAACTCGGATTCTTGGAAATTTTCCTGAGTGCACGCGTTTACGTGCTGAGTAGAGGTGATCACGGGCCAATGAGCCCAATGACGGCGAAAATCATTATTTCTTCTCAAACAGCTTTCTGGTCCTTACATTTTAACGGAGGCCTTTTAAGTTGCTTTGCGATGCTTCGACAATACTTCGGTAATCCAGATAAGAGGGTGAACAATAACACGAAAATTCACGATGGGAAATAGAATAAATGTGAGTTTGATTTGGAAAAGTGTGGACAAGACAAAAGTCTGACAGGACTAGGACTTGGTCCTGTCAGACATATTTCACATCCGAATTTCCTCGGTATATTTTCTAGATGCACAGCTTTGCGTGCAATGTCAGCTTTATCCTTTTCCTTGAATCTGATGTAGATTAGGAATAAAATTATCTTTTTAAACATTTTCTGTTTGCTTGTAAAATTGACCGGCATGTTTAGTTTCAGTTATCTCTATAGCAACTTAAACGTTTCTTAATACATGGTGGCATTAATGGAGGAATAACGGAGGTAAAATGAATTTATCTATTCTCAAATGCATCGCAACGACTGATTCCTGAACGAAAATTTCTTACTATGTTTGGGCCGGGTTCAGTTCGGGCCAAATTATGAAGGGGTCTGGAAAGAAAATTTCAGCCAATGCAAAGCTTTCTTATCTAGTGCGAAGTCACTATTTTCCTTAGAGTTATTCTCATTGTTTATTTACCGTTAAAATAAGTAGCATCTATTAGTGCTGCCAACAGAGCCTCGCGGTAGTATGAGTGCAAGGGGTGTATCGCACCCGGGCGGCGGCATCTAAAGGACGGCAACAGAAGCGTAACCAAACATTATTATCATAATAACAACATAATTTTTTTGTTTTTTGTATGATACACACGACTTATCTCGGAAGGATTATGATATGACATCAAATATTTTCATACTTTTGTAGGAAAGAATTATGGATAAATCAAGACGAGAGAGGAATATTTGTGCAGTGGATTTCATCGAAGAATTCGTATCAATGAAAGATTTTCTGTCACAAAGAATAAACCCTCTTCAAGTTTTGGAATATATATTTTCTAGAGATTTGATCGGAGTCTTTCCCATCCTGTAAATAGCTTTGCCTCTTTTATTGATACTTCCGGAGATTATTGCTGCTAAGATAAATGAAAGAGATGTTAAAAAATAGTTACCGTATTTTCCGGCGTATAAGACGACTTTCTAACACCTGATATCTTTCTTAAAAGTCGGGGGTCGTCTTATACGCCGGGAATATGGCAGCAAGGAGGAGAGAGGGACGGAGGAGAGGTGGCCGCACTGAACAAACACTTCATGCTAAGTACCATGATGTCATAAGCATTTTAATTAAAAATTTCTATATTGAAATCAAATCTGATGTTTTTTTATTTACTGGTAGTATACGTTGGAAAAGGGGTAGTCTTATACGGAGAGTATAGCACAAATTCTATATTTTAACTGGAAAAGTTGAGGGTCGTCTTATACGCCCAGTCGTCTTATACGCCGGAAAATACGGTACTCAAAATGAACATTAACAATGTCAGCATACGGAATATGCATAATACATTTTTACTAATGTTCTGTGACCAAGGCAAACAGAGAAACGAAGCAATAAAACAATGATTTTTCTAAGACTTACAAAATAATTTTTACTTGCGAACTAGGATAAGTATGATTTCGGTATTTAATTTTAAGGGACGGCAAATAATGTTCGCACCTTGACGGCAGATAGGCGGGGAGTGGGTCTGGCTGTCAATATAGGAGTTCGTGAGTATTGGGAAAAGGTGAAATTGATTTAGAAATACTTGTCGTTGCACGAGAGAGCACCTAGGCCGAGTATGGCGAACCAAGTCAGGATCCTGTGATAACAGCGATATGTTTTCTGTGATTTATCCGAAGGATAATCACGTTTATCATTTAAATGTATTTCGTTTTTTGCTATCCTTTGCAGTTTTACTTCCACGCTCTTTAAACCTTGCGTGTGAACAACATGAGGAGAGAATATCAATGCTTTGGTATTTAGTTAATTTCGAAGCATATTCTTCACTTTAAAATGGAACAATTCCACCAATATTTACTATTATTTAACTATTTATGCGCAATAAATTAAATTCTTCGTTCCGTATACTTAATAGTGTTATATGTGTCGTATGAAATTATGTAATCTATCATCAATCCAAATAAGCTCTTAAATAGTCTCGATAATTCGGAGTAAAAATTGGTTACCTATTGTCTACTTTGTGCAGACAACACTTAAGAATTTCGTATAATGGTTATGATACAAGTTGTCAACAACAAACGTGAATTGCAATAATTTTTGTATCGATTCTCATTGGTGGATGTCGTGGTTCACAATTGCAGTTGAAAGATAAAAATTCTTTATTCCTCGATTATGAAATGAATAACAGGTAAGTCCACAACTATCGTGATTGGACTCAAAACAATGCAAAGGGCAACGTCGTATGGAGTTTTTTCAGCAAAGATTTCTTTAGATTTTTGGCAACGCTGCTTTATCAGTCGGAAATACTCTGATAAGACGCAGTTCCTTCTCCATTATTCTTTCTGCCGCTCCAAAGTCCTCCCATTTTCACAGGAAAGTCCCGTTTTTCCGCAAAACCACTTCCATTCTTTCAGCGCTCTAATTATAACCTCAGCTTCTTCTTCTAAATCCCGCCTTTACATGCTTAATTTCCTGGATATTTGCTATTCCTGTGAGAATATCTTGTTTGGTATTAGTAAAACGGGATTGTTCCCAGCATGCGCGGGTGGTGAGTGGCGTGTTATTACCACTTTAAAAGTTCATTTATCAGCAGACTTCAGCTGTTAAACAATTGATATTAGTACAGTTTCAAATTTATCGCGTGAAAATAAAGATTATATTCAGATTTGTACCCCGCGATCCGTCAGTGGTGTATGGCAGGGGTTGTATTTACGCCTAACTTTTGTTTTAGCTTTCCTGATGCTATGCGGAAAAAATGACCAGAAGTAACAATCTGTTTTTGAGATTAATTCCTTCTAAAGCTTCGTCGATGCCTCTCGGAGATCGCGCTCGTTGTTTCCCGGAATGACAGTATCTCTAATTTCGCCTCAAAGTTTGGGACCGATGAATTTTTCGAAAAGCTTTCGTCGGTAATCAGAACAGCGAGTTCCGCTCCAATGATTTTATCATAGCCGAAACGCTACCGTCGAATCTGAAATCTTCACTGACGAAACGGGCTCTACGTAAGACCATCTCTAAATCTGAGATTAACCTTACTTCACGTGGATTCAATATTACGTAGCAGTATTCCAGAATTGGTCGAATGAGGGAAGAATAAACAATTTTTTTAAACTCTAGATGGGCATCCTCTCGGGGTTCTGCTTGTTGATCTTTACATTCTGTTCGCCTTTCCTATGGTATCTCGAATATGTTCCTTGAACGGTGAACTTCTACTGAGTGTAACTCCAAGGAAGTTATTGTGACTTATGAACTCTAAAGGAGATCCTGAAATTTGGTATTGTTTGCTAACGACGTTGTTGGAACGGGTGAAAGACAGCGAACATTTTCGTAGGTGGTGTTTTCCAAATGGTGTTCCGCAGAACCTTAGGTTTCCTAGGTGTTAACCCTTAATTCTAGTGTTTCGCAAAGTGTAGAAAATCAGGATGCAGCAGTTATCATACTCGGGGGGATGAATTTAAACCAGCTCCTTTTCTTCCATGAAAGAGCGCGATACAATTGATCTGAAAAATGTTCATCTCAACCAGTTTCAAATTTGTCTACTTTTGACAAAAGAACTGCAGTTTTCCTCCTTTTAGTAATAATGGTGTCATAGAAAAATTAAATTGGGAAACTCAAGAAGCACATATTCACGAGCAATGAAAGTGACAATTTCGCTTGATATGGTCCTTCTATTCCGTCGGTCTGTGTTCCTTTACAAACGACTCTGAGGTATTGCAATTCTGCCGTCTCTGCAATGGTCAACGTTTGAATATTTTATGGTAAATTTTATATGATTATCATATGTCTTAGAATTCGATACGTTCAACCATGACAATGATTATTATAGAAGATTATACGGGTCAAAAAGCTTTAGTTCTAATTTTTCAAATTGCATTGATTTACTTTGGACAGTTTTTTCGCTTTTCTAGTAAACTGCGACAAGGCTACAAAGAAAACTGAAGGAATTCCGTAAATATTGATAATGGTGATCCCATAATTTAGCTTTATTAATTGTTGAATTTCTATATCAAATTCCGAAAGGACACACGAGATATCATCAATGTAATGAACTTTGTTTCAGGTCGAATTTTGACTCGTTTTAATCGCTGTGAAAGAGACGCCTCTAGAAAACTCTGAAAATAGTTTAGGCTTCATCGCCTCTTTCCAGACCCTTCCTGTCATTGGATAGAAATTATATACTCTAAAGCAGCCTTTCTCACCTTCCGTGACACACTTATTCATACGCCCAGAAATCATCACGTATGCATCTTTCAGTCCAAACTCAAATTCTCTTTTGCACCGTCAAAAATTGTTAAAGGCTTGAATTCGCTCGAAATGCTCGTCCGAATGTCGTCAAAATTAGTCCCTTTCAACGACTTGGAACACCAACAGGGTTGTTATTAATATTATCATTTACTTTTACGTCGAGGTTAGGCCAAAATAGCCTCCCTTCCGCCTAACTTCTGGAGATATAACATGGTAATAATAATACACTAATAACCAAACATAATTTACTAAAATTAATTAGAAAAATTAACCAGAAAAATAAATCAGAACATCTAAACAATCTTGCACGCATATGTACAATAAAAAAGCTACAAACAAGCAGACGATATAAAATAAATATGATTAATATAAATAGATATCATCATGGTATATCTGTCCTGGGACAGGTTTCAGCTGAAGTTCTCCAAACCTTTCTATCCTGCGCCTGTCTTTTCATTCCCCGGTAAGTTTTGTTTTCTTGCAAATCCGTCAGCATATTAAATGTTCCTGCGTATTCCTCCAACTTTTCCTTCTATTATCCGAAGGAGTAAGCAATCATGACGTGTCCTATCCAGTTTGCCTTCCTTCTTTTCATTGTGTTGATGATTGCTCTTTCCTCTTCAATCCGTCCCAAAACTTCGTCATTCCTCACTTTGTCTTTCTATCTCACTCTCATCATCTTTCTCCACAGCCACTTTTCAAAACTCTCAAGGTACTTAATTTCTGACTTCCTATATGTCCAAGTTTCTGAACCATAGAGGACCACACTCCAGATGAAGCATTTTGCAAATCTCTTCCTTTATGTGATGGGTATTTTGTTTTTGCTTTTAGAAGTTCTTTTAATTTTTCACATAATTTCTTTCTCATGCTCATTCTACTCTTAATTTCCTGAGTACAGTTGCCAGCACTATTTATCAGGCTACCGAGATATCTGAAAGATTCAACCTGTTCTAGCCGCTGACCTTTTAATGAAATATTTAAATCACCTTCTTCCTTCCCAGTCCTCATAACCTTTGTTTTATTTATATTTATTTTCATTACATACATCTCTCCGACCTTACACATACTTTCGATCATTTTCTGTAGTTCTTTATCTGTCTCTACCACAATTTCCTCCCCTCCTCACATCTAACTATTTCACCATCTCCCCAAACACCTCCTATCACCCCTCTCTTCAAAGTGTATATAAGGAACACGGTAATCTTTTTCTTTACCTGATGATGTTGCACTGCAACGAAACCCGGGTCGTTTTTAATAAATGTATGTGGAAGTGACAAAGTGTGTTCTTTTCTTTGCCTCCCAGCTAACATTCTAAGGCATCCAATCGCATCTGTTGTGCCCTTCCCTTTCCTAAAACCAAATTGATGATTTTCTAAGTTCTCTTCAATCTTCTTCTCAATCCTTCTTAATACTACACGTGAGATTGTTTTGGTAATATGGGATATTAGACTGATGGTTCTATAATCTTTACATTCTTTGGCGTCAGTTTTCTTTGGTATCGGGATTATTATTATTTTTAATAGTTCTTCAGGCCAAGTACCTGTTTCATATATGTTGTTTATTAAGTTGGTAATTCTGTCAAGTGCTTCTCTTTCCAAATTTTTCAATGCTTCTGATGGAATCTTATCATAGCCAAGAGCTTTACCACTCTCCAAATCTTTCATCTCAACCATTTCTTTCTTTATCTTTTCTCAATTCTCGGTCCTATGTTATCCTCATCGCATTCATTTACATCTTCCAGCTTTAAAGAATTTATTTTGTCAGTGTTTGTCTCGTAAAGCTCTTCAACATATCCCATCCACAATTCCTTTTTCTCTTCTATATTAATGGTTGTCTCTCCATTCTTCTTTTTAATCCCTTTTTTACTTATTTTCCTTGGTTCTGTTCTTTGTAAACTTCTTGCCATATTGTATGTACATATCCTCTAATTTCCCCTGCCGCTCCAGAATTTCTATTGCTTCACACTAATTTTGCATCCAAACTTCTCTGGCTTTATCTGTAATTCTTCGTAATTCGTTATTCAATTTTTTGTATTGGTTCTTACATTCCTCAGTATTGCTATTTTTGTACTTCCTACTTTCCTCCATCTTATCAAGTATTTCTTGCGTTATCCACTCTTTTCTCTTCTTATACTTTTGTACTTCTATACATTCATCCAGTACTTTCCATATAGCATTCTTCACTAGTTTCCATTCTTCATTTATAACTAAACGTTTATCTGTTTTCGCTAGTACTTCATCAACTTTCTTTCCATACATAATAACAGAGTCATTCTTTAAGGCTCTTAAGTCCCATTTGTCATTACCCCTTTTTCTTTTAGTGTGTTTCAGTTTAAAAGGATTGAGGTAAAGGTGTTAAAATTTTGCACATTGAAGTTGTGCGGCTAAATCCCAAGGAAAAAAGTATTTCCTAAACAGTATGGAAGAGACACGGCATGGTAGTTCAGCGGTTAGAATACCTGCCTGGAGAGTGGGAGACCTGAGTTCGAGTCCCAGTCATGTGGCTATTTTTCACACTTGTTATTCCTTGTGTTTCAGTTTAGTTTTTAGGTTGGCTACGAGGAGGTTATGATCTGTATCGACGTCTGCTCCAGGGAGAGTTTTACAATTCTTTATGCTATTTTTGAATCTTTGATTTATCGTAATAAAATCTATTTGATATCTGGCTCTATCTCTTGGGCTTCTCCATGTATATAGTCTTCTTTCGTGGTAATTTGAATCAGGTGTTAGCTATACACAAATTCATAGACTCACAAAAATTCACAAATTTCTTTCCTCCTTCATTTCTCATTCCCAACCCAAATGAGCCAACAATATTTCCCTATCTTCCTCTTACAACCACACTGTTCCAATCCCCCATTATCACTGATCTTACTTGCCCTTTTCCATTCACTTCATACAATTCTTCTATCTGACCGTAGACTCCTTCAACCTCTTCTTCTTTTGTATCTGCGGTTGGAATATAGACGATAAGAGTTTCTGTTGGGTCTGATTTTACTTTTATTCCTATTACTCTGTCGTTCATCGGTATGATTTTCGTGATAAATTTTTCCAAGCTTCTTCTATATATTATTCCTACTCCTCTTTGTCTGTTTTCTCCTCCTTTATATACCATTTTGAAGTCACCAGATTCCCCTTCGCTTTCCCACCTTACTTCACTCAGTCCAAGAATATGGACGTCATATCGCATCATCTCGTTCTTTATGTTTTCTAGTTTTCCTTTCCTGTTTATAGTTCTTACATTCCAGGTTCCCACTCTTAAACTGGATAGATACTTCTTCTTATCCTTCGTTTGCATAGTGCATGCTTCTCCTGAAAAAGTGTCCACCCGGAGACCCGATTGTGGACATATTTTACCTCCGGAAAA
Organism: Ladona fulva; assembly: GCA_000376725.2. Classification (NCBI taxonomy): domain Eukaryota; kingdom Metazoa; phylum Arthropoda; class Insecta; order Odonata; family Libellulidae; genus Ladona; species Ladona fulva. The sequence goes on from KZ308546.1 coordinate 190,138, forward strand.
TTTCTTTGCAGGAGACGTTTCGGCGTCCATCAGGACAATGATGAATCATTGTCCTGAAGATGGTCGCCGAGCTGAAACGTCGACGATATGGAGAGACGCTACCCGGTTGGAGTCCCGAGGACTATTCCTACATGCAATTCACCGGGAAAGAACTACTTCCTTCTACTCCTATATCTGGCTCCTAGGACAAGAAATGATTTTGAATGCATATCTTTTCTGTGCATTGGTATCGTGAGTTTACTATTCACTTTCTTGCAATTTAATTTATTAATTATCGCCATTTTCACTATTATATTTTTCTATAAGAAATATTACGGTGACAACATTGAAAGTTCGTTCATTATAAACTCCCCTCATTTACATTATGACGGACGCTAAGATTTTTGGCGAAGCTCATGAAATATGAAATCTCATTCTATTATATTTATATTTTTCTATTAAAAGATTTTTTTTCTATTATATTATCTTATAAAGTCACAGTCGAATTCTCTTTAGAGATTAATTAATTTACAACGCCGAGCTCGGTTCATCAGGATGTTCGTCCGGCCAAGCTTTAATGTTTGCGAATAATTTCAGATGTAGAACAACGCAGCCTTAAATATCTTTCTACTTACGCGAGGGTCGGCCCCCTTTTCATACAAAGGTGGCATTTGTTCACTCATTTCTTGAATCCCTCCTCCCTCTGCAATCTTTTCCTCCGCAGGCGTGCCAACAAAAATGTGCGCTGTTTGGCGAATCGAGTGACTTGTAGACTTTTACGAGTGAATGTCGTTTAGCAGACGGTTAAGCGAATGCAGTAAAATAAATGACCGAAGTAGCAATTTTCGTGTCTTTGAGAAATATTTAAAGCCACTTATAACGCGGTCCGCTGAACAAGAAAGAATTCGCTTTATAATCAATGTAGACATGTACACAAAATATTCTGTCAAAAGAGAAAAAGAAATTTTAAATAAGAAAATATGAATGTTGCCTTTGACCGTTGAATTGTATACCATAATTAGATTCGTGAAATTCGTTCTAATATTTTTCTTAGTTTTTCCATAACGTAGCAAAATTAATTCCTCGAAAATAAGACTATTGTGAAAAAGCGTGACCAGGAAATATAAATGAATCATGAAGAGGTGATGTAACTAGTTTTTAAGCTACAAATTGTGCGGAGTGAAAAGGTTTGTAGTACGGAAAGATTAAACCTCAGAAATGACGCGAATTTGTATGGAAAACATAAATGCGTTACATTTTCCGGCTGGGCAAAAATGTGAACGTATAACTGCGATCAGAAAACATGAAATTGCCTTCGGTCTAGCGAAGCCAATTCTCTCCTTATTTCAGTGTTAATGGTTTGAAGCTATATCAGAATGTTTCATCTAATAAAAATGTAAGGTGGGATGCTACTTAATATTGATTTTTGGTCGGTTCTGAAGCCCTCTTTCCTTCAAAACAGATAGGTTGAAGCCAACGGCGATATGCCGGGTTTGCTAACAATTTCAACGGGGCTCGTGAACAAGTAATTGCATCGAGGGAAAGACGACTTTACTTTGTATTTGCATACGTTTCTGCTGAAACGCCAGTTCGAAAAGTGGACTTGAGTCCAATTTACTTCGGTATTTCTCACTTCCGTTCATCGTTAAGTAAGTTAGCAAACTCTCTTGCAGATGCCAATTTTTGCACCCTCTTCGCGGATTCTTCGAATTCAGCGAGAAAATGGATTAAAGAGATTCACAGTCGTGTCAGAGGATATCCGAGCAATATTCACAAATATATTTTAGTAGTATGGAGAGAGGAGGCGACCTTCCTTTGGCAATGCAAAAGAGAATATAAAAGGTTCGGAAGCGGCGTTGAAAATGACAGTCTTTCGATTCATCTTTTCTTTCCAGAATATCACAAGCACTCTGAATATGAGAAGACGTGAGTAGACAGAATAAAAATAAACCCAATGAATGTAGATGTCTTTCTCTTAAATGAGAAATATATATGATTTTTTTTCGCTTCCAGAGTGACATGAATTCAATAGAAAAATTCTTTTAAATTACTATTCACTTTCAACGGATGGAAAACATTTCAAGGAACGCAGGAGTGAAAAATAGCGACATGAGTGGTACTGGAACCAAGGCCTCCCACTTTCCGGACACTAGTGGTAGTACTGTAAGTACAGTACTGCTAGTCAATGTAACTAGCGTTTCACTAGTTACATTGACGCTATTCCCAATCGTGCCGCTATTTTTCACACCTGTTATTCTTAGAGATTCAACCCCATGGCTTATCCGTGCAAAGCAAATATACCTTTCTTCAATCCTTGAGAAAAATTTTCATTATTCTAGTAATTGAAACAGAGAAAACGGTCTTTCATGCTTGGTTTCCACCCGGTAAATGTAATGACCAAAGTTCTTTAGGCAATGAAGGCAAAAGTTTGAGTGACGCTGACTTTTAATCGGCTATTTTGCAGCTTACTAAATGTTTTGCATAACGGAAATAAACGATATATTGTTAATCATCCAAAACGATTTGATGCCTAATAGTAATGAATAAACCTCAGTCAAAGTTATAACTCATATTTTTGTAAGACATATATGTAACGATATAACCACATACATGTAGATTAACATTATTATACACCTACTTCCTTGCCCTAGGAATTGTATATCGGAGAATGGAAAGTATATAAAAGCTGCTGAGGTATGAATCATGTTTATTAATTACGAAAGACAGCGCACAACTTTGTGATTCCCACAAATTAATTTTTTGCGGCATATTTAGTTAGCGTAATTGCTAATATTGATAGGACTACGCTAGCGAAGCTAATCGCAGAAAAATAATTTATGACTAATACAGAGTCGTGCGCACTCTGTCTTGCTATTATACGTAGCCACGCCTAACTGTGCTGTTTCGATTGATTCGTGGCATTCATTTTGGCTCTTTTCTTTCTAAATGCTACGAAAAGTCTTCGCTTGCCCTCCGTGGTGAAAGGACCTGCTTTCCTGTTGTTCTCCTGAACATCATTAGCGACTCTTCGAGTGTCTGACCCTCGGCCAACCACCCAGCGATAGCCGGCGAAATTCTTCCCACTGCCCTGACTACCTGTGCAGCAGTTTATTCCAGGAGTAGTGCTGAGTAGAGCCAAGGCTAAATTTTTCCTTATTTCACTTATTATTTTATTTCTCTCTTGTTTTTCAGAGACAAATTTTTCTTTAATATCTGTATTTTTTTTCCTTGTGTTAGTGGTGTGAAGTGCTTCCTCCACAGGTTTAAATTTTCTGTTTTTCTCTTACGCTTCCATTGACCTTCCCTCCTTAAATAACTTTTCTTATTTCAAACTAGCTCATTTTTAGCCGTTTTGATTTATCCTCCATACCGTTTTATCCTATTCGTTACCGTTACCCTTTAGTTTGAATTTAACTCTCATAGCACTAGTTTTCCCCTCTCGCTCACTTAGCTTCAACTCAAGGAAACTTTCACGGCGCAGGTAAAAAACAGCGGGTAGTAGATTATTCACCAGCAAATTTTCCTCTTTCTTTTCACAAAGCTCTCGAATACTAAAGCCATTAGCGTTAGGATGGCTTCCTATAGGTCCGCCTTGGGTGCACTCGCGAGTGAGTCAGAAACCGACCTTCTCAAGGCACGGATCTACGAGCTTGAGAGTATGCTCCGGGAACTTCGCTCGTGGATCTTCGAGAATGGGACCGCACCGGGGGGTTGTAGGGGGAGGCCCAACTNCATATAATAATTAAAAAAGAACAAAATAATAAAAAATAGATCTGCATGAAAGAATTAATGCACACAGAAACAAAAATAGAACAATGAATAGTGACAGCGGCACCAATTCTTACTCGGTGATGCCATCTCACGTCACCAACGGAATACACGGAAATAAATTCCGAGCAGGAAGAAACATACGTTCACACTAACACATCTACTGATGATACGACTAAGAGCGATTTACTTTTAAAAATCTATATTGAAATATGGTTCTGAAACTTTCGCAATTGCTGGATATAACTATTCCTTCTTATTGTATCAATTATATGCTATTTATTTAATATTTGATTAACTCCCATATTGATAGTCTAATTTACGATCCATAAAATTCAGTGTTCGAAATTAAAGTATCCGCATGACTTTCTCGAATGTGGACTTCTAATTAAAAAATCTCTTCAATAATTTTTTTCGTGCATTCAACTCCAGAGGACACCAGAGAATCGTTTGCAAATCGACAAGGAAGCAGAGAAATTTTCGTCATGAGTTAGCATAATAATGCATGAAAGTGTTACGCAAAAAAAAGAGTTCTTTTTAATTGCAAGTCCCGTTTTCTCTCAAAATGTTCGTCCTTTGCCAAGCAGACGGTCTAAATGCTTTTAAGGTTTGCTCGAAAGCATCCAAATAGCAACTCAGATAGCATTTTCCACACTTCATGGGTGCGGCCATTCCAGGTTTCTTTCCTTTGCATCGTGAAGGATGTCCAATCGTGACTTCCCTTTTTTTAGCTGGAAAAAGTAAATTCACTTGATTTTTGAAGATTTAACTTCCTTTTTCGCCTATAATTTTATGCAAAATGGAAAATCGCTTAATCTTCCGACGCTTAATCTTTGGAGATGATGATGGTGATAATAATAATAATGATAATAATTTGATTCACGTCAGATCCATATGGATATAGGTTTCATCAGCACAGGTTTTATAAAATGAATATACAAAGCGATTAGAGAAACGGAAAAATTAAATTTGACATACTACATATAAAAAAGTGTACAACATGTTGGTAAAATACAAATAATTAATAAAAAGAGAGATATGCCTCAATGGTATAAAACATTTTGTCAAGTAAATAATCTTTGACCTTAAATTCAAAATAAGATAAAGACCTGGTACTCTTTATTTCTTCTAGAAGTTTAATTAGATGATAAACCCAGATAAGCTGGGAGGTTATTACTAGAACGTGTATTGTGTGTATGTACATCAGCAATTTCATAGCATAATGTTTCTGTTAATTAATCTCAGGAGACAAATTGCACATTTTTACGAAAAGTTGGGAGAAACACATAAATATAGCCAAACTATATCTCCACAAGAGCCAAATCCTCATGTACATAAATACCCTACGAGCCGCCTTTCGGCGTTGGCAGGGGTAATCTTAAATTCAAATAAAATTGATACTCTAGAATTTTCAATTCTGTCAATTGGTAGTGGTATTGTTCAAAGTACCTCGACAAAGAAGGTAATTTCGCACATATGGGACCCCCACCAGGAATCGAACCCGGGACGGCTTCCACACAAACCCGCAGCGCAGTTGGTTATCCGGAAGCCAATTCTGCTAATTAAAGGAAGAGAGTTAAATATCAGCCAATTTATTAGATTCCTTATACGTATGAGGGCCACAGACAATAAAATAGATGTTGGTCCCATCATTACATCTATGTTTGATACTCTTCATTCACGAAATTACTTTCCCTATTCATATTTTAGGCCATTTTACGCGGAAATCCTTCTGCAATCAAACCCTCTTTTCCAGCAAATTGCCGACAGACAGACAAAGGAATTTATTCGGCGAAATTGAGACTGGAAAGCCCCATATTCTATTTAACCTATTAGACGTTTATGATTGATTAAGATTTCCTGTTACCTTATACTGATGAATGGGATATTTTTCATTTTATTTTGGTACATTGATTAAGGTTTTTCAATGTTACGAAAAGTGTTAGTTGTAGAGTCATTGTGCTTCACTTGCGTGGACTTGTTCCGCTTATAGCATTCTGTCTCAGTGAGGAAAGCAATGGAAAACTACCTCACTCCTATACTTGTATTATGCATGGCTTAAATGAATTCCATCATGGATTCTAAAAGTCACTGCCATTTATTTTAAATTTTAATATATCAGCCAAAAAACTATATTTTAGCAAATATTGCGTCTCTGAAAGCGCAATTTTTCATACACCCGCTGTTTTTTTTATTTAAGGTTTAACTGAATTTTCTTTTTTTGCCCTAAAAATGGAATCTCGAGTTGGAAAAGGAGCATTTTCGACATTTGTTTCTCTTTGGTTTCAATCGTGACAGGAAACGCGCAAATTTTGCCAAAGCTGCTCGCGAGATGTACAAAGCATTACTCTCATACTACAGTAGAGCCTGCCAATGTGACCGCCTTTCTACAGTGACCATCTGCTTAGTGTGACCAGTTTTCATCGGTCCCTGCTGAAGGAATATGAATTACGCGTAATATTTTCTGCGTTCAATGACCGCCTCTATACTGTTACCACTGACCAGCTATGTGGGAAACTATCAACAAAATATGTATACCTTCTTTTAAGTGACGATTTTAAAAGAATAAGTCGTATACTCTCTATATATATATATATATA
>KZ308546.1:196524-215303 GCA_000376725.2 Ladona fulva
TATATATATATATATAGTACATAAAGAAATACATATATGTATTTCTTTTTAAAATTTAATTTCCAAAAGTATTAGATTAACGTCAAGTTTAAAAAGTAAAAAATTAAAGTTGAATTTCTGAAATTTGATGATATTTGCATGCTCTATTTTTTAAAAGAAGGAAAATCGAATCAAATAACAGTAGAAGTGTTTATAAAAATACGCTTAAAGAATTACATCTCCTTTGCTGGACCTGATCCATCAGGTTGCTTTTTATACTGTCACGCTCATCATTAACTTTATTCTCTCGTTCCATGTTTTTGTTATTCTAAATTAAATTTAATATCCTTTGCAAACAAATCCATTTCAGCGTATTTTATAATTCCTTTAAAAAAGGAAAATTCTCCGAACATCTTATAACCTAATCCAGCTGTTGTGACCACCTGTGATTCCTTTCGAATGGTCCAATGAAGCGTCACTTTAGAGAGATTTTACTGTATGCACACGTTATTGTGTTTTAAAATTGTGCTCTTCCACAAAGATCGTGGTTTTACACTCATCAGAAACTGTAATTTCAAAGTTAATGACACGGCGCGTTCCAATCGCCCCCGGCGAAGATCGATTAAACGGCTTCTCCATGAAAATCCGCGTTAATCGACCAAAGGATTGTAAAAACAATCGACGGGCGATGACGGTCGTGAACCGTCTTCTTTCGCCGAAGTAATCGACGATTGGAGCGAAAAAAAAGGCAGCTTCAAAGTTCGGCGATTGCCGGCGGTTTGCTTGCACGTCACAAGGCTAATAATGGCCTACAAAGACAGACTTCTTTGCCACATAGTTACAGGCGACGACAAATTGTTTGCTTACTCACACCGCGTAAACAAAGAGGGTTTCTTTGCTTTCAAAGGCTGGAAAAAGATGTTACGGTACGGCAGAATTCCTACTACGCGCAGTTTAGTGATGTTAGTCCACGATCGTCTTCTACTTTCTCATTTGCAATCAAATTGTACTCTATAACGTAATCTCATAAATAAATTTGAAAATAGTATGCGTCTATGTTCCAGTATAACTCGAGAACCAAATTTCAAACTTTGAAGATTGTTAAATGTCTTCCTTGGACAGATAATAGGCTACTTTGTATTTACCTAACTTTCCCCGGTTCGACTCCAGAAATACACGTCGAGTTCACTTTTATCGCTTGGAGGATTTCTTTTGCAAAGTTAAAGAAAAAACAGTCGCATGAAATCGAGAAAAGAACCAAAAGAATGGGAATTGAATGAATATTTTGATTCTGGTCATGAATGGTTGCTTTCGATTCGAAATTTTCGAAATGCGAGGATTTTGATGATATACACGAAAAGTTTGTGGTTGTAAATAACTCTGACTATAAAGCCAATTGTAAAATCCGAAGTCATGCGTTATCCCATAAGGATACACAGGGAATTAAAACCCATTTAAAGGTAAGGGTAAGAATTAATTATAGACGATAGAATACGAGGCAATTTTTCATTCTTTGATTGCGATGACAAATCCCGGTGTATAATTTACGACCATACAGGAGGATTTCTTAATCAGTTCGATTTTGCGTATTACAAGGTGAACGGCTATTTGCTGATTGTCAACTATTTGCTGATTTTTCAAGATAAAAGCGGCGATAAAATAAGATATCAATGCAGGGAGAGAAAAGGAAAACTTATAGAGAACTTGAGGAGATATTCATCAAAAGTTAGGCGTTCGAAGAAAATATCGTTATGGCTATGGTTATCGGGTGGATTTAAATTTGTGTTACTGCTATTCTCAGATTAAATCCTTCTTTCAAATATCCCAATTGTGCATTCAAAAGGGAACGTTGGTCCGTCAACGAGATCTTACAAATGAGAATTAATGTGGTTTGTTGAGAAAATAAGTGATAATAGATAAAATTAGTAAAATGGTGATACCTTCGTCTCGTTGGTTACATTGACCAACTGATATTTTCTTGAGAATCCATTAAGTCAACATTAGTTCACAATTATCAATTTAATTCGCCGTGGATAATCAATGTGAATTTTGGCTAGTCTTCTATAAAATAATAATAACATTGCACTATAATTGATATAAATAATAATACTCATATATCCATTCATGTATACTTTCTACGAGTTTACTTTCCAGTTAATCCTTTTCTGAATACTTTGGTACAAATGATGCATTAACGTAAATAACAGGATGTTGTCTCGACAACATATTGGACTACTACGTAACCGCACTATGGAATACTTCTATCTTTTCCGCATTGTTGTCTTTCGATCAGAGTTACACAATAGAGAAAGATATCTCATCTCAATTTCTATTAGTTTATCTGAAAAATCAGTCTTCGTTTGAAAATGTACACTTTTTTCCAAATTGGCAAAACTTTTTCCTTGTTTTTGATGACAAATCCTTCCGTATTTTTCTCAGTGAGTGAGTTTACGTCATTTCACGAGACGGCGAAAGAGTTTTCGATATGTTTACGACCAACCGGAAACATCGCTCCAGGATAATACAATTCGTTCCGAAAACGTGCTAGTAATCCGAAGCACTCGTATATCAAAGCGATTTCCCTATAAGAAATAATGGAATCTCAGATTAATCGTTTCAAAAGCAAAAAATTTTTATATACATAATAATGATTAACACAATTCGCCGTGGATTTTCACGGCAAATGGAAATATTGAAACTGAAGCTCTTTCATTGAAATATATGTCATAACCTAAATTAACGGATAAAAATATAAAATCTAACTCGATATATGGAAGCGAGTTAGTGAGTGAAGGTAGTCCAATTGTTTGAGAATGAGATAATTAATACATGCTAAGCTTACGAAGGATCACAAGAAAAGCAACATAGTTTAAATCTTAAGAATTATATTAAATAATTAAGAATTTATATAAATATAATTACATGAAGTTGTTATGATACTAGATGATGTATTAAAAATTGACTATCTTTAAAAAAATCTTTGTTTTAAAGTTAACTGTTTAACAATACAGTTTGGAACATTGCAGATCAAAAAAAACTAGAAAAAACCAGGATTCTATAAATGTGCAGAGTTGTACCAACCATTTTCATAATGAACCACTAGTTATTATTTAGTTATAATATAACAAAATAATGCTTACGCCCATAATAACGTTGAATACAATAACTCGATACTTCTTTTCACCGTCATAAACGTCTACTAGCTTCGTAAAAGCATTCGTGGTAATCAACAAATATAATTTATTATATAATTATAATTAATAACCAATCGATATCCGTAAAATCTGCAGGTAATACGATGTTAATTACGATACAATAATAATTACGATAATCGCAAAAACTGCACGTACCAATACGAGTTATTACAATGAATATGAAACCATATTATATGAACCCATAACGATATTAACGCACCGATAACTTTATCATAAATAACAACATTCCCTTCCGACGACGAGTTGACTCGGCAACGAATGGTCTTTCGACAAGTAGTCTCTTCGACAAGCTGTCTTTCGACTAGTCGTCTCAGCGACGAATAGTCCTTCGACGATTCGTCTCAACGACGAGAAGTCTCGCGACAAGTTGTCTCAGCGACGAATATTCTTTCGACCAAATGTCTCAGCGACGAAAAGTCTAGCGACGGGTTGTCCCATCGACCGGTTGTCCTTCGACCAACTGCCACCGAACCGTCTAAAATAGCTTAATATATTTCCAACCTGTAAATGGTTTGTATAAATACAGAATAAGTTTTGAATGAAATTGCTCACACTTAATATGTATGAAAGAATTTTTCTTCAACTTCAACTTTGTCAATGTTAGAACATTTATCAGCATTTTTTATAACGTTTAGCAACATATGTAAAACATTCACATTTCTTAATTTTCAGTAATAAAATAAGCAAGCAAAAGGCTCATATTCTTACCATTAAATCTATTCGGTTGTAAAAACGTACTCTCATAGGGAAAAATTAGCTCGGCATCAAATATCGCACATCAAAAACGATGGAACTTTATTTAAATTAAATTGCTATTCTGTAACACTTCAGTACGCAACTTTTTAAAATCATAATTTTTTATAATTATCGACCATTTTAGCAAAGAATATTAGTGGAACTCCGAGAATTTAATAAAATCGGATTTCTTAGAAGATTATGGAGTCTATAAGAATGACCTAAACTTTCAGCACAAATAACTCCTTTTTGTGAAAAGCGAAGTAAACCAAAGCAAACAACGAATCTATTAGACTTCCGAGAGGTTTTTATCTGTCGCATAATATTGGTGCGAACCAGTTAAAAAGCAATCAGGTAGAGCAGGAGACCCCTATATTTTTGAGAGGAGGGCCCCATAGGTTCATTGTAAGAGATAGGCGGACCATATCTGTAAGATCTTTACTTCATTAACCTTCAAATATTTAATGTGTTGCGCTTAAAAAGAAATGGTTAGTGAAGTAGGTTTTATGTTGAAAAATGCAAGTATTCTAAATACAAAATAAATGCCCGGAAATAAGTATGAATATTAAACATCTTACCAGGTGGGTGTCCTAAGTAATCCAATTTGCTCACGGGCCACGTGAAAAAGTTTTTCGGGCCGGATCTGGCCCGCGAGCCGTAGTCTAAAGGCTCTGATGTAAATTATGAATCTATAGAACGCAACAAAACCAGTTTGACGCTTTAATGAAAAAATACTCTTTTTGATGATTTAAATAACCCTCCACCTACCGGTAGGTTTTTGCATCCTGAAATTCCCTATTTAATACCTTTACCTTTCATCCCTTCTTTCTTCTCTCTTATTTACTTTGCATTCTTTCCCTTATTGATATTGGACCTCCGATTTTCTCAGCCTCTCCTAACTTCATCAAAACTATCCTCATTTTTGTTTCTTTCAATTTATAATACTTTTTCCATTTTATGCAACACCCACTTCTCTATTTTGATGTTTTTCTCCTTTGGGGTTCACGTTGCTTATCAATACCATTCCAAGGATTTTACAAATCATTTCCTCATTCCTTTATCTTCATTCTCCTTCCTTTCTGAAATATTCTTCCGGTACTTCTATTTTTATTTTAATCCCATATTTGCGTCTTTTGACCCAAGAAAAGAACCCCTCGAGGAGAATTGTTCCATCTCTTCTCGTTTTTCCAATATAATATTACTATCAACTTGGCTTTCTTTCCCTTTAATGATTATCGTAATTTAGATTTTGTGAAGTTTTAAATTTTGAAGCTAATATCCCTTACTAGGGGCCGGTATTATAATGTATACTTATAGTGGACTTTAAGTGAAATCTTCATCTTAACTCTAACAAACCGTATTATAATCGATACTTAAGTCCTATCTGGTACTTAAAGTGATGTTTAACTTAAGTACCAGATTGGGTGAGCTTTAAATGATAAAGTGATGTTTAACCGCAATGCATCACGGATGTAAACAAACAATATGGTGGACTAATGTCGGCCAAACTTCTCGCCTCAGTTGGTTTGTTGTCAGAAATAGACTTCGTTCTGCGGAATTTCTACGAAAAATTCATTTGAATATTTAAAATAAAGTGGTATGTTTCCTATACATAGATATTTCTCGTTACATTGGCTTTTTCCTCTTCATAAATCATCACATGCACGTTGGGTGTTGTGAAGTTTATTTTTAAGTTATAAGATATTTTATAAATGTGATACTTACTTACGTGTAAATGTGATACTTACGCTTTGGCAGTGAAATAAGTTATTTAGTATAAAGCTGCATATTCATGACATGCATTTAATCACAACAAAAACACAAGTGCCACAAGGTGTGGAATATAATTGCATTTATATTTTCTTTAAGTTAATTGTGTATCAGATTCCACGTTATAATTATTGCTCGATTGAATATACTGTTTGCGGTTGGACCTAAAATATGCTGTTCAAGTCGGAACCGGTAAGGAACGACAAATGTTTAGAAAATTATAAGCGTTCTCATTGACCGAAGCAATAATATTTTGATATGCGTGAAATTATTAGTTGAGCTACCGTGGAAGAAAGGGAACTATTTCATAGCGAAATAAAACATAAGTTTAGTATAAGGTAAAATCGTACATATTTACTTATGAAATTTTGCTAACGTGCAAAGGTAATTATTACAGAAAGTACTGACGGAAGACAAGGAGGTAGTGAGTTCTTTTAAAGTTGTTGAGGATGAAGAAGAGGAATTAAAGTTAAAATTGATATTAGATAATCTTATTAATAAGCGACAAATAAGTATTCTCATTTTAAGAAAGAAGGCATTGACGGCAATGAGCCAGCTTCTGCTGACTCTTCACTTTCACGCGACTGGCTCCATGCTCATCGCAGTGGTGTTCACAAGCATCGCTTTTTTTATTCTCTAGAATGCTTTTATTTTCCTCTACCAAATTTAATAGGGTCAACTGCTCATCAGTTGTAAATTACAACTTCTTTTACTATGCATATAAGTTCAAAAAATATATTTTAGGTCTTTTTAAAAGTTATCAAACCTTAAAATTAAACGGGCTACGCGGTTTTACAGTATTACGATGCGATGTTTTTCAAACTAACCTCACGGCAACGGGTATGAAAATTATTCTCAGTCAAAGCATCTAATATTTAAAGTGGAATCTAAGTAAACAGGACTAAAAAAGTTTTATAATACACTCCTTATACTTAAACACCACTTTAGCTTAAAGTCCACTTTAGTTGAGAGGCAGATTTGAGAATACATTATAATACCGGGCCTAGGTGTAGCTAATATCCCTTATTAGGGACTCATTCTTTCCACGAATGATACGCGGAAACTAAAAGCTAAAGAGGTCATTCGAACGCTTGGTGCTTACAGCCCCTGCCACACGCCGCGGCTTGCAGATAGTTTATGTAGATGTTGATGCATTGTATTTGTTTCCTTTTTTTTGCGTTATATTTGGCGTATTATTAGCGTCTCCTCGCGTTATACTCAGCGACGGGGGTATAGGGCTTCCACAATAAGAAAGTAGTTCGGCTCAATACTCTCTTTACTTCAATACTGTTTTTTTCAACTTTGGACGGAAGAAAGTTACTGTCTGTATCGTGACTGCTAAGGTAGAGTACAAATGACAAACATTAAATTTTCATAGCTTAATTTGCAAAATAACCACGTTATCCAACTACATCATTGGCCAATAAAATATAATATGTATATCCTGTACAAAATCGTTTATATCCTAATAATTTAATATTAAAACAAACGACGACCTTCTTGGCTAATTATGAATGTTATATAGGTGAATTAATTTAATATTTTATTAACTTGAACTATGCTAGCTCATACTATGAACTATATTTAAATTTCTTTTATATTCAACTTTCACTGACAAAGAATAATTATGTTTTGATATTAGTTGTATATGATTATAACATTTGTAATTTTTACTATCATCACTCTCCTTTCACTCTCTCCTTCAACTTTCACAGGTTTTTCACACCCACCTTCCCTATGTGGGTGTTTTCCTGCAGTGGAAACATTTTTCCTGTGATAAAAAAGTCAGTTTCTCCACAAAACCATTTCTATCTTTCCATCTTTTATCTCTATTTCCATTGAACTTCTTAAAATCTGTATTGTAGTTTAAAATCACATAATATTATATATCCAATCTTGAACAAAATCCAGACAAGGGTTAAATGGAAGATGGGACTCTCTAGTCTCAATTGTGCCCAATAAAGATGTTTGAATCGTATTATACAGTACTGTATTGTATATTACTGCAAATATATGAACACTAAAAGCTCAAATTTCACGACAAATCGGTCAGTCCGTTGAGTGGCATTTAAAACAGTATTGGCACCGATTCAGTTATTTTTATGATCGCTCAAACGCGCGCACTTTTGCCTCACGCGTGAGTTTTTTTTTCCCGCGGAGTCCTTTATAAAATGTAACGACAACCAGGAAACTTTTGCGAAATGCGAAAAAGAAAGAGGAAAGGAAGGGGAATATGGAAAAGTTCCATCGCTCCATATATTTTTCATTTCGCCCGAAAAATAACTTTCTAGGGAAAGAAAAGAGCGAAAATTCTTCATCCTTTAATATCGTATCTTTTCCTCCGCTAATTTCCTCCTCGCCTATTATCCTCCTTTCGTCCCGGTCGCTCATCGAGTGGAGAATTTGTACAAAAAAGCGGGTTTCGTTTTTCCAAGCATTCGAGATTCCAGGAACTGCGTGACGCATGTTGTCGGAGCCTTAAAGTCCCGGATCTACGCATGCGCGGCCGCTCTCTCTATCTCTGGGCGTCGCCTCGGAGGATGGGGCTGCAGTGGGCTCGCCGTGTTCTCGGAGTGGGGGAGGCCCGCGGAGGGGAACGGAGGAGGGCAATTCCGCACTAAGCGAAGCCCAGAGTCTCCGAGGACCTCGAACGGTGAACGCGTGTCCGCGTTGGTGCTTGTGGTGCGCGCTTTTCTTCGGACGGTCATTCAGCAGAGCCTCTTCACTGTGCATCGTTGCAGTCATAGGAAAGTTCTTCGCATCTGCCTGAGCTTTTTCCTGTTGCCAGTAAGTGGACGTCAGAGCGCCAACAAAAACCCTTCGCTTTTTCCGGGAAATCTGCCGATCGCGAGCGTCTTCCAGGAATTTATTTCGCAGCCGTGGATTCCGATGTCATCCGTCGGCTAATTCAGTGATTTTTCCCGGGAAAGATTTGTGTATGGGCGAATGTCTGTGTGAGTGATTCGTGCATATTTAGAGGACTGTTTTTGTATGTGATGTCCTTCGCATTGACGCACTTCCTTTCTTAACCGTTGTGTCGCTAAACCGGATGACTTACGTTTATCGCGATTTGTCAGAACGGGATTTCCCGATTCGAGCTATTTCATTTTGTTTTACGTCTGATAACACTGCAATTTCATCCGCTTGGCTCTGCCTCTTTGTTATTATGCCAGATTTAACTTATCTCGGCCCAAACAGAGTGATAAGGATTGCAACCTCGTGTTCTCCGTTCATTGGGAATAACAACCAAAAGCTCAATATCTCTTGTAAACTCTTTTTACCAAACATAACTTCGCATGTATGTCTCGCGCATGTAGAATACTAAATTTTTTTAGGCGACGTTAGATATGGACGACATAATTTTACTCCTCTCCCTGGATTGCCGAAACTGGGTTTCACTAATGAAATGTAGGTCTGAATTGCTTTTATTTCTCAATTTATCTTTTCGGATAATTGTGCACCGAATCAAAGCGGAAATTC
Organism: Ladona fulva; assembly: GCA_000376725.2. Lineage (NCBI taxonomy): Eukaryota > Metazoa > Arthropoda > Insecta > Odonata > Libellulidae > Ladona > Ladona fulva. The sequence continues at coordinate 205,704 of KZ308546.1, forward strand.
CTTGAACACCTCTTCCGTTACGGAAACCCGCAATCCTGCCGAAGGTAATATTATTCCTCTTTTATCCATGAGCGTGATTCTTCAACACATAATCTCATTCCGTTTGCATGTCGTTGTAACTTGGAATAGATGCGCGCCAATGTGATTAGAAATTCAAGAAAAGCGTTTTACAGAATTTCCTTAAGATGGAGAGAATGTCAACATTGTATAGGACTCACAAAACAACTTTCATGAAGCATGTCTAATGGTTATTCTTTGGAGTGAAACCCTTTAAAGAGGGAGAAATAAACAAATGTGGAGAATTTGGAAGAATCATTAATAATTCTTTATATTAGTTGTAAATGGAGAGAAATTTTCAAATTATCCCGATAAAAAAGAGATTCGCATTATCGATCCTCGGATATTATTGTGATTTTTAGAACTTTACGGTTTCGTTATTGTTATCGCCACAATTTTAACTGATATTCTTACTCGATGACCCATCATCGCATATTGCACACAAACAGGTATGAGCAACCATTGCGCGTTCGCCTCAATTGAGATTGACTCGACAACGTCATTTCAGTCCGATTGTGACGACGCATGCCGTGCTATCGTGGCATTAGGCATTCGCATCAACAGGTGAAGTTGTGTTTCTGAATGCACGCTTTGGGCGACACTACAGGTGATTGCGGTCGTGAAATGATGACAGCATCATCACCAACACACCTCAGCCGCTCTTCGGTCGATGTTTCTTAATGCCATTCAAAGGCTGACCTTCAAATCCAAGAGATTCGTTGATGAACTTAGCGCATTGTTATTATTATCCCATATGATACAGATGGATAGTCTGGTGGTACACTATCACTATACTACAAAAAAGACAATACAACAATATACAATTATACTGTGGAGTATACAATGTTAATTTCAATAATAAAACATTTTTGCTTACTGCAGAACATGTATCATCAAGCTACACAATACACTGATATAATACGTACGTACATTTAAAATACATTATTATTTGAAACATATCCCTTATGCAACATCTCAATATACCCATTCCAAACATTTTCAGTACATTTCCACTATTTAGAAGCCCAATACTAGTCTATGAATAACAAAATTCGTTCTTTAATTTACATTCTTTGCTATCATACAAGTTTTTTTTGAGGTTTCCTTAAAGGCCTTCACGGATACCGTAGCGGTCCGGGGACCAGTCCCCGGCGTACATACCTCACCCTACCAGGCGATCTCCACCTGCACTTCGGCAACTGCTAGCTCGCTCGCCCATACAAGTTCTACTAATTATTTTTATATACTGTTTGTGACTTTTAGGGAAGGGCGAATGACTACTTCTGGCAAATTATTCCATTCCTTAACAGCGCGATTTAATGAATCGAATAATTTGCCTGCAGTAGTCTTTCAGCCATTATCCAATTTGATTTTGCGGTTCCATTGAGATCCTCGGGTTTCATTCGAGTTTCGACCATAGTCGTTCTTCGAATACCAAATTTAAGACGCACACAGAAATGGCGAACAGAATAGGGATTCCGCTACAACTCTTGAGTAGTTTGAGAATGAGTTAGCAAAGCTAAAAGGGTTCGTTCAGCTCCGAGGCATTTCGGAATGTTTAAAAGTAAGGTATCGCCTCGTTCATGAATATATTAATCGATTATTTACGTCTTGATGGTAACGTCATGCAGCTGAAATGTGCATCTACATAAATACCCTGCTAGCCTTCCTTCGGCGTATGGAAAGGGGTGTAAACACAATGCGTTCGAGTGACCTCTTTAGCTTATTGTTGTCGCATATCATATGTATGTAGGAAATGTCTAATTTAGCAGCAAAGACACAATTATTTGTTTCTTACATTGGTATTAGTTGGAAAGAAAAGAAATATCAAATTACCAATTTCCTCGCATTTTATTGTAAATGTAAACAAACGAAGCCTAAATATCTCTCCGAACCCGAGGGCCAACTTATTGGCTGAATGTGTTATTTGTCTTCGTTTACAGAGGTAAACTGTTAAAATTCCCTCTCTGACTCTTATTTGGCATATTTCCGTACAGTTGAGGTGGGCTAATGGCATTCCTTAATATTAGGAGCATTTAACCGACGAGTTAAATCGCATTTAACCAGCAATTTCTCTCCTAAATTGTAATGATCAATTATATACATATATAACAGTATGTATATGTAAGAAAAACATGGCATATCATTATGGAAACGGGTGTCAAAGGTTATTCTAGATTAGGTTGACCAGATTTTCAATCATCTCATCAGTGACAAACTGTTTTCCCCGGTTAGTAGGCAACTGACCATTGCATCATCTTTGACCCATTAAAGGAAAGAGCAGTTGGACATCTCGTCTTTCTAAACATCTTCACTTTTCTTTCTCATTCGCACCGTAATTACCTCTTTTCCTTCGAATATATTCACGTACCATTTTTATGTACATCGGCTCGTGAAAAATGTAACATTAATCGCTTAATGTACATTTGTACATTTAATGTTGAAAATTACAGCGTTTGAAATGAGGGACATGTAAAGGCGCGGGACAATGAATCAAAATTCGGGACTGTCCCACAAAATGCGGTGTGAAAGGTGACTTTAGAAGGTATAGCCACGCGGCAGCTTTGTCTCAATGAATCGGTGCTCCTCAATTGCACGCTCTCTTTAAGCGATTGCACGTGCGCTAGTGTCAATCCAATTAAAGTCGGGGGGTAATCTATAGAAAATATGCGGAGGTATTAATTACCCAATAAAATAATAGATAAAAATTCTAAATCTCTCGCAAAAAGGATCTGTTTTCGGAATCCAAACGCGCTTTGGTATACAAAGGGTTTGATTTCTAAAATGAGGAATTAGAATGAAGCGAAATTAATTTACACAACACAAGCGGGTATATTTGTGAAGTATTTAGAAGACTATGTACTAAATAAATATTTTATCATTTTCATGACGAACTTGAATGGAACCACTGAATACCTCACAATTAGAAGCTCTTAATATATTATTTGAGACTCGAATGTCGCCTTCGGAGCAAACGAAGCTTCAAATGCACGCTTCTTAATACAACTAGCCCTCGATTTGCACGGTCTATAGGTGCTAAAGTGCCCAACGTATCAGAATGTCTCATTAAAATAAACGAAATATATAATAAGAGTTTTTTACTGTCTAAATCGCCGTTTTTGCGGACTATTACCTTTTTTTTCTAATCATAATATTGCCATCGCTGTCGCATTTGTTTTCTTCTACATGAAGAATATTTTCTAGTTTTTTTGTTGGTTTCATAAATTGATAAAATAGCGGTTGGCCAAGTAAAAAAAAAACAAGAACAATATACTTATTTTTGTTCCGGAAGCTCGTACTTAATCGCACTGTTCTAATCATCGTGGGGAACATCGCCGCAATTCCTCGACCGCGCTAACCAAGATACATATCGTGGCTCATTGTAATTGATTAATTACGATCGATTGGTAAACAAGCTCATCTGGACCACGCTATGGAACATCGAACAATTTACTTGTGATTTAAGGTCTTGGTATATTTGGAAGTTTACATGTCCTAATTTTGCAAGTGATCGATATTCTTTTGTCGTGGCGATAAAAGGAGATATCACATGATTGGAATCTCAGATTATAGAAGCCGTAATCCGACCCATATGACGATTTTTCCCCTCGCTATACTCGTCATTTCCGTTCCAATATTGCGCTTAATTTTCGAGGAGGAAGCATTGAAGGGAAGTTTGCTCATTTGGTAGCGGCAATTTCGTTTTCTCCGAAAAGGCTTACACTATAATTCCCCATTGAAGTACGAATCGCGAATATCTGTTTACGATACGCGTGGATGCTTTCCTGTTGTTATTTTTCTATCAGATATGTCTCTCCAGCAATCCGCCTTTCGCCGTGGGTCCATGACTCTATTTCCCTAATCGATTACTTTCGCGTATCATCTGCGGAAAATATAATTCCCGAGTCGATTCGTTCTTGCATCTATTTCCCTGATCTTTCTCGCCTAAATAACATGGTGGACGCATTAAATCGGCTACATCGTCTCTAAACGTGCCCTCTCTGAGCTTAACCAGTAAATTAATCCTTTGTTTAAATCTTCGAACTTCTAAAGATGTCCATATTTCCATCCCAAAGCATCTGAGTAACGCTCACTGATATTTATTCTTCACAAAACGTATCCCTTTCACTACACCTTCTCTAATTTCCGAATGCAACACTCACCGGCAGGGTTCCATACACTACATGCATACTCAAAATGAGGCCTAACTAACGCGAAATAACATCGCACGCGAACTCTTTCTTCCATCCGACCTACTATTCTCTTAACGAAGTCGTTTTCGGAGGATTTTCCGCAAATATTATGAATGTGGGTAGTCTATGTTAAGTTGTTAGGGTTACTCCAAGATATTTCTCCGATCCTACTGTAATTAAGTTTATCACTCGGAGAATGCACTCATTATTAATAGATTTTCTTATGAAGAAGTTAACCATTGAACATTGGTCTACATTTATCTCTAATATATCCGTATTCTGAGGTAAGAAGAGGCCTTAATCTCGCCTGTGATAAAGTCGCGTTCTTTTCTAAGCAGTGTTCCTGCAATATTTTTTATTGTGATCTCGTTATTCACATCATTTCTTTAACTTTATGGAAGCGGTCCCGTATGTCATCTACATTTACATAAATATCCTGCAAGCCGCCTTTCGGCGTACGGCTGGGGTTGTACACACCAAGCGCTCGAGCTACCTCTTCAGCTTATTGTTGTCGGGTATCGTTCGCGGAAAGAATGGGTCCCTAAAACGACTTGTCCTCGCATTTATTTCACCTATTTTACCAATTCCGCAAATGTACTTTCTCTGAATTTATCGAGCAATCGCATCACAATCTCCTTTCTTTCAAGGATTCTCAATCTTTGCGTGAGAGCATTTGCGTAATGCTTGCTTTTCTATCGTACCACATTTAACAAATCGTATCACCTTTCGCTGCACTTTCTCGAGTTGGCGTGTATACGTTTCTTCCGCTGGGTCACATATACTCGCCGCATATCCCAGATGGGGCCTGAATAAGGTGAAATAACATCGCTCTCTAACCTTTTCCTCACATCTATATACAATACGCTTTATGAAACCCGTGTACATTATCACTTTGTTCTCACTTTACGAAATTCTTTACATTCTATTCATAGAGACATTGCCGGAAGGGGGATAGAACGTGTTTGATTCATTTAGACTTCCGTTATGCAATGCGAATCCAAGTGAGAGGACGAGATTTTCTTGTTTGAAACCGCTTTACAGAGACGCCGAAGGAAATTCGCAAAAAAAGTTTGCAAACATTTGCAAAGTACTTATCTTCTTATCTGCGATGTTGCCATTGCGATCCGCGAGTTGTTTGTTCGTTTTACGCTACTGCGATTTCTTTCTTGCACACTGAAATTTTACAGGATTCTTTGTTTCCGAATTAATTTCCCGACATTCTATTTCGGCGTCCGATCTCAGTGTCCCCCCGCCGTTCCACTTTCCTTCTGCTCACGTAGCATCTGCGAAGATATTGACGAATTTCCTACTAATGTAGACGAAAGAAGATGCAATTATGGCTGTGAGCTCGCACTGTTTAAGGAATGAGCTCTGTAGCAATTTTAAAATGGACGGCGAAGACGAGACGTAAAAAACCGGGATTTGACGCGTTTAGGCACTTTAACTGTTATAAAATTTGCCAAATTTTAAGTAAATAATCGATAACCAGTCTTCGAAGCCGAAATTTGGAAGAAGATGGCTGTATTAACGAACAGTTTTGGCGCAACAATTTTTAATTTGTAACTTCCACATCTTACTGAAAGGGTAATCCTTTTAAAACTTGCGGATTCCTCGTCCTTTACTACTTTTTTACCCTTCATTCATGCTTGGAATGTTGGAAACTGTGCGATATATTGTATGTTTGAACATTTACTTTATGGAGCAAGCCACGCTATCAGTATAGAGTCTTTGCTATAAGTCATTCATGGAGAGTGAAGAGCCTTTGCTGTAACTACTACAATTCCTAATTGCTGTAATTCTACCTGAGAAACATTTTCACTGGATAACGTACGGCGCTATTGTGTAGAATGGCAGTCTGTGTTTACCAGGTAAAGCCCTCTCGTTTCGCAGGAGTCGCGATTCAAGTTCACGGGACGAGTTGTCAACAGCCTCGCGATTGGCTGAGCACTTATCAGTACTTATCGCTCTCTTTTGCAGTCGAAGCGGATTCCGCATCTGCGGTCCAGTCTCGCTTTAGAACCTCCTTCGCGGACTTCCAGCTATAAGATAAAAACGTATTCTTTTGAATGTAAGCGATGATTTAAGGGACTATATCAACTGTATGCAGTGGAGTCTAGATTATCCGAGCTAATGTGGAGCGTGGCCACATTGGATAATCGAAAATTCGGATAATATGGAAGAGTCGTCTTGAATTATGACATAAACGCGCTATTTTAATGCCGTACCACGTGTATTTGTAATTAAAATATCACTTGGACGTAATTTAAAAAAAATATTTTAAATTTGTTTTTCCTTTAGAAATTGTGATGGGGACACTTATATACAGACTTGATAACTTTTGATATTCTCCTCATCGAGGCATTTTAAGCTGAACGGCCGATAATGAAGCTCGGTGGTTAAAGCAGGAATTTTGATGACCTCCAACGTATATATGTACATTTAGAACTTCTTTTAGTGAGTAAAAGTAACTACGCGATTCTAGGTCCGCATTTTTGCATGTATGTCATTTTTCGTGATATTTAGTTATTAATTTGTTTTAAACTTTCTTTCAGTACGCTCGTTGATTAACGAAAAAAAAAACGAACGAATTAAAAATCCTGGGATAACCAAAACGCTCGCTCGGTTTGTTAATGAGAAGAATGTTGAAGATGATTACAGGTGGTTAAATGATGGTTTTAGAAATGTTAATGAGAAGAATGTTGGAGATGATTACAGGTGGTTAAATGATGGTTTTAGAAATGTTAATGAGTTAATCCGCTGCAATATCCATTGTGAATTGTTTAGAGAAAAGTTTGTTTTATGTGAAAGTGAGAGGCACGAGACGTTGAAAGAAAAGAACGTATATCGAAGGATCGGCAACTAAACGAAGAAATTCAAATTTATGATTGAACGTCGAAGGAGAACTGTTATGATTTTGGGCAAAATGGAGACTGTCTTGTATTTAACCTATTGATAAGAAGTTTGATTCGCAAAATGGCAAAAACAGGAAAAATGATAAACGTGAGGCATATGAGGCAATGATACGATAATGGGCTTAAAAGAAGTGATCATTAAAAGTTGTTTTGTCTCCTCTTAAATAGGTCCTTATTTACTCCCTTGTTTGAGAGTCAACCGAGGCATCTCGAGCACACGGAAGTCGTCCATTAGCGCGTTTCTCAATCAGCGTTCCTTTTTTCCTTCATTGCTGTGATTTTTCTTCCATCTTTACCCCCACTCCGTGCGTTAACCAAAGCCGGAGTACGTTTTCTAAGTAATTCACCGAAGGTAAACTTCTAAAATAATTCTGAAGCGTGGAAGAACTTAAGCCTTATATAGCTGCCGAGAGCGGCAGAGCTCAGGAGATTTTCCTGCGTGAAGAGGCCAAATGAAAAGAGAGAGTTTTCAGAGGATGAGATGCGAAATTCGTATTGCCTTGAGGAAACCGGTCCGATCGAGAATAATAGCTATTATAATGAATCCACGCTTCGCTGAATCGTTTTGTTGAATTCTTACGCGCTATATTTGCTTTAAACCGCAATTGGCTGAAAGGGTTTGATCTTAAGAAAGGTATCCTTGTAATTACACATTTAGCAGAGACTGCCTTAATCTATTTTGCGAGTGCATTATGCGGACGTTTGCTTCTGTTTGTCCCTTCAATTTGCTCGTCCATGCACTCTTTCACTATTTAGAAAGGAGAGAATATGTTTGAATTCTTCCTTTTAATGTATGTGAAGAATGTTGTAATGTTGTGAAGATTACTTAGTCGACGTTTTTAATTTCCCTTTCAAACACCTTTGTTAGAGAAGAAACCATCTCATCCTCGTTCATTGTTATCTGTTATTGATATTTCCTTGAAAATTTTATTGGTTAGGTTTGCTCTTATCATGTTTTTTAAATCGTTGTCTCTTCAGTGGGCAATGATGTTATTCTTAATGGCATAATAGCGTTGCAAAGGAAAAACTTTCAATTTCTTCCATTTCCACGAAGCATAACTCACAAAGCAACATCGGAGTATTATCATAGTTCAGGACTTTAAATGTGTTCTGAAAAGACAATATTAAGCTTCAAATGTGGATGAAAACTTACTTTTTCTATCTGTAGTTACAGTTTGAAGACCAATTACATATTAGTTTAAATACCTCAGCAATATTGCCTTTTGATTTTAGATCTTCAGAAATATCACTACAAATATCACTTACAATTGCACTTACAAATGTCACTTTTTACATTTCTAATTGGATAGAAAGAATTTTTCATCCTTGGAAGATTCAAGTCCATTGAATTCAATAGGCCAGCTTATATATGTTTCACCGATCTACAGAAGGCAGAAACCAACTCTCTTACTTAAAATAGAACGCTTTACAAGGTTAGGTTAAAATACGCGAAGCTAATCCACGAGTTTTAATCAAAAACAATTATTTTTAATTTTTTAGGATTCTTGGTGTGCCCGGGCTTCGCTCGCTTGTTTTTGTATCTCTTTAACGTTCGCTCTGTTCACCTCAAACTAGGATAACTGTCATTGCTTACTGTTAAGTTGAAACTTATTCCCTCACTTATTCTATTTCAATCGCTTACCTCGCTGCTTTTAACGAAGGTCCCCAATCGAAGCCCAATAGGCCGATCGCATGTGACAGTAGCGCAATGTGATGTGCGTTTGTTTGTCGAGCGCAATGGAATGAGCAATCACGTGTTGAGAGCATGATTCTCCGGGAAAACAGCGCTCGGCAGTTGAAGGTCACTGTGGGAAAGATATGAAATTTCTAAGGTTTCCATTTGAGATCTATACATCTGTATACAGCTCCTAAATGTTGAAAAGGGATGGTTGATACCCTGAGATATCCTCCGACAGGGATCTCCACTATGAATTCAGGAAGCGAAAATTCTCCAGTGAATCAGGAATTAAGCAGTATAAACTGATACGTACATGTATCTGCGTCGTTCTTATTATTCTGATTGCACTGCCGATGAAGTCAGGAGCGCTGTTTTTGGAACTGCGATTCTTATAAATACACCGTCAATCGAATGGCAAATATTCTTCTATTTTGTGAGAATGCTCTTCTTTGAGAGTAAAACCACACTCTCTCATTCGACTAATATAAAGGGAAATAGTTACCTCTTAAGCATATGAAATGGATTTTTCCCGATTCAGAAATATTATAGTAAACTTTTTCATCTACATCTACATCTACATCAATACCCTACAAGCCGCCTTTCGGCGTGTGGCAGGGGGTGTTAACACCGGATGCTCGCGCTATTTCCTTATTTTGTTATTATCGCGTATCGTTCGCGGAAAGAAAGAGTCCCTAAAACGACTTGTCCTAGCATCTATTTCCCTTATCTTGCGCTCATTATCAGATCGGCCAAAGTAGCA